>QRFJ01000464.1:0-74747 GCA_006176705.1 Cocos nucifera
TGATCAACCTAACCATCATTTAGGAAGACACGGCCAAGAAATCATATCATGAATGATAATTTCATCAGCCAATAAGCACCAGGCCTTTGGGCCTCCAATGATTATCCAACTAATGAACCCATTATCATCCACTTAATAGGAGGTTATGATCTACTTATCACCATAACTATTTTATTTTAAGGATCTAATAATTTAAAAAAAATTAATTAATTGATTTTAGAAGAGAGAAGGTCAAATGAACCAGCTTCTCATGATCCTTCCACTAGCTTCACCAAGTCAACTTAAGGAAAATCATTAATAAGCTAGTCTAGGAGCACCTAAATCAGTCATACTGATTTACCTAGTTGAGATGGGTCAACTTGAATTGTTAAGTGATCTGATCAAAATATAATCTCACCAAGAAAGCCAAGTGAGATCGGTGGGAGGGTCTACCATAGCTTATCTTAGACACTATCAAAAATGGTCAGGTAAGCGGGCTATCAATTAAAAACCATCGATCTAGAATACCAGACTTACCTTAGATACTAATTGATTTAATTAGTCTCGATTAGATCAACCTAACAGTTCATGCTGGACCGTGTAGCCAAGAATCAAGTCCATCTTGGGTCTCATTGAAGATATGAACTTGACCAACTATAACTATTATAATTGATCTAGAGAATGCTTGACCTAATCTAAGATAATAATTGATTAGATTTAGTCAATTCTCTAATTAAGTCTATTCTTTAATCTAATCTTAGGTCTAACCTAATTAATGAACCTAATTTCCACTAACCCATTAACCCAATGTGTTATGATTTGTGTTTTAGGATCTTCAATTCATAATCCTAGATCCTAATCAAATAACTTCTTAATTCTTAATTATGTTTTGGGCTGAGGGTTGGGATTCGACTTTTCAAAAATAATTTTCATGTTTATAAAATATTTTTATAATGTGATTCTATGAACTAAGTTGCATGTTTGATTTATAATCAATATACAAATAAAATTACTATGAAACTACTTTAGATCTAATCTAAACAGGTTCATGTAATTGAAATCATTTCAATTCCAATCAATCATAAATTACCTTAGATCAAATCTAATATATTTATGATGATTAAAAATTAGATTAAAATATTTTTAGTTAGATTATAAAATTTCTTAGATCTAATCTAAAATTTGATGATCAAGATTTTAGATCAGCATATACTAGGACAACCTCTCCATTGTAAGGGATAAATTTTACAGCAAGACAATCTTATATCAGTTTGTGTGATCAATTTTTTTAATTTTAGATTTAATTATCAGATTATAGATTAGATCTAATCTAAAAGTAATCTAAGCATGCATCATTAATCATGTAATAATGAACCTTGGCTCTGATACCAATTGAAGGAACTAGATCTAGGATTTTAGGGTTAGATATTGAAACTTTTTCAGATCTAAGCAGCGAAAGACAAGAATTAATCAAATTAATTCATAAAATACTAGAAAAGACCGTAGATCTAGGATCCTATTACATGATTAAAGCATGTTATTAAATCAAAAATTAAAAAAAAAAACCATCATAAGAGAATATGTTGATCGTATCAACATAGATCTACATTGATCTAATCCAAGTATGTAATAAGGGATCAGATCTTTATTACCTTTGCAAATTAGACTTTCTAACTTGCTGATCCAGATTTGAAGATGTTGTTCCAAGCCACACACACATCCAACCTCTAAAGGTTGTCCACACGAGCCCACGAATACTGATTAGAAGTTCGATGCCCGAAAATCAGCATAGTATACTAGTACTGTACTGTTTCTTCTTCGACGCTCGATCCAAATCTTTCTTCTTCAAGATTTGGGCTCTCTAATTTTTTATAAGAAAAGAGATTTTCAACCTAAGACACCTCTCAAAAAATATCTAAAAAGAAGGAAAAGGGAAGAAGAAAATAACCCTAAAAGAAGACCCTCTTCTTCTTCTTTATTCTCTCACCTAGACACCTTGATTGGCATCTTTACAATTTCTATTCTCAAAGGGTTTTTCTCCTAGGTTCTCCATGCCCAAAACCCTCTCTCTAATGTCTAGAATCACTAAATAAATTAGGCCAAAATTCTTCTTAAATAGAGGGATATGAAGGAGTCCTTGTCTAGGTCAAATACCTAGACAAGGTATGTCCTATTAAGGCAACAAATGGGGTGCCCAAGTGTTGGGGGGCCCCCTCCTTTCTTTTTGGCCATGGACCACCTACATTGGGCTTACAAAATCTCTCATTCTCACCATGGAAAATTAGAAGAAATTAGAGAGAGAGGGTGGCACAAGGCAAGGAGTCCAAGTTTCCTAAAATTCTATCCAATAGAATTTGAAACTTGGAAATAACCAACCAACTTTGACTTGGTCCATAACCATATTCCATATAAGAAAGAGAGGGAGAGAGGGGACGTGCGTGAAGATCATGGAGAAAGAGTTCTCCATGCACAAAACCAAGAGAAGGGGCATGGGATATAGGTGGCGCAATGAGAGGAATCCTAGTCTTACTAGGATTCTAAATTTGACTTGGTCAAATATGGTTTCTCAAACCAAATTAAATCAAAAATAATTAAACCCAATTAGAATAGATCTTAATCCAATTAAGAATCTAATTAAACTAGATTAAATTATATTTAAATCTAATTTAATTTCAAATCAAATTAGAGATTGGGTTGACACAAGTCCTAATTGAACTAGGACTCATTCTTTCTTACAATTGGCTTATCCAATAAATCAATTAGACTTGATCCAATCAAGTCCAAATTAAATCTAATTAAGTTATATTTAATTAGACTTAATCTCAACCTTCTGACTTAATCAAATTAAGCCAATTAGCAATTCGATTGCTAATCGATCCTCTTGCAATATTTTCACTAGGTTAAACATCAATCATATTGATTGTTTAACCTTAGAATAATTCTTAATCATCGATCAACCATCTGATCAGATCAAAAACTCTTATGTGTGTGATCCCATAGGTTTGAACCTAAGTCGATAGCATAGAAATAAATTTTTATACCAATTAAAGTGACCATCTAGCTATGGTACCCGACGATTGGATAGGTCGAATGTGTAGAACAACATCCTTAGAATCCATATTGATATAATTTTCATATAATTCATCTTCTTGATCAAAATGCTCGTAGGATACCTCAAAGTTTAACTATCAATCTTGATTAGGCTATCCACATTGTATTTTAAAATATCAAATCCATCTCATAGATTATCCTGATCAAGATTTTGTTTTATTGAAATACAGTGATATATTATTCTCTAACTCTTGAAGTGGTCAATCCCATCTTGATCACACACCAACTTCATAAGTACTTGATTGTGCCCAAAAGCCTTTCGTTAATAAATTAAAAATTCAGTTAGTTTAATACCAAAGCATAGTAAGTTACTTGCAAGCCACTAAGATGATCTCAGATCTAAGGGACACTTATATCTATATCCCATCAGAGCAATTCTTGATAGTAGAATGCTTTAGAGTTGGTCACGTGCAGTGATAATGTATCCTTACATCTCACCTGTATGTCATATAGTATCTCTACACTCCTTGGTTAAGAAGACAACTGTTGCCCAGCTATGCAACCCAAGAGGGGGGGTGAATTAAATTTTTAAAATTTTAAAGCTAAATTAGAATAACAAAGACAATCTGATGATATGCAAGTTGTATATGGTGGGTGATTTAAGTAAGATGAAAAGATAAATAGTATTGGTGCAAAATTTGGTTAATGCTGGAATCGAGACTGGAGTCGGAGAAGATGCAAAATAAGTCTCGTCCAGAGTTGGGGTTTGTGGCTCCAACAAGACCCTCCGACGATCAAGTCAGCTCTTTTGGCCAACAAAAATAGAGTGCTCAAAGAGATTTTAGCAGAATTTTTAGAAAGAAATTAAGAGATTGGAGAAGAAAGCATATCTGAAAGATTCCTTATATAGGCAGAGCCCATAATAAACTGATAGTGATAGCCGTAACCGTCTGATAGTGAGCCATTCAGGATCACATAGGATTTGTTATAGAGGATCGTGTCTGTTGTCATGATGTGCTAGTCTGCTGGAGTCTGACAACTCAAGTTCGAACAGGATAGCTGCAGGTAATGAAGAATTCTTAGCTATCACCATTCCAAAGGAGTTTGGAGGTTCTTGAGATCAGTCGTGCTTGGGCCGTCATTTGCCATATCATGAGTCAATGTCGAGACCATTTTGGATAGCTGGTAAGAGAAGTTCAAGAGGAGCTCGACAGGCAGAGAAGCCTAGAAAGAGTTTGACTGGTGGCAAAGTATGTCCGAAGTTCGACCATCAAAGGAGTCCGACTGAAGAAGAAGTTCAATAGGAGTCCGACTGCTGAAGGAGTTTGACTGAAGGAGAAGTCCAGTAGGAGTCCGACTGCTGAAGAAGTCTGGCTGAAGGAGAAGTTCAGTAGGAGTTTGACTATTGAAGAAGTCTGGGAGGTCTTACGAATTCAGTGGAAGCTCATTCCTGATCGCTGATACCGGGCAGACCAATTCAAAGATCAGATATTCCGACCGAACTTCGATAGGAGCGAATTTATCCCCAACAATAGTCCTCCTACTTTCAAGTTTTAAATTCGAAAGAAGAAAATATGGATGCGACTATCGAAGTTCTTTTTTTTTTCCGCATCTATCCCGAAGAGATATTTCGACATCTATTGCATCGGCTCTTGGGCTCATTAAATTCGACGTGACTTCGAGAAGACGGCCCTTCAAATTTTTTGCCATAACACTATCCTAGGTACGACATAATTACAGACCTACCCGATGCCACTCCCCTATCATGATGAGTGGGATGCGACGCACACGAAACGATCGAGTAAGATCTGCAATCAAAACCACCTCGGGTTGCCCTTGGCTATTTAAGGCCTTCTTCCTCCTTCAAAATTCATTCTTACCTGAGTCTTCTTCCCTCCTAAGCACTTGCCTTCTTCCTGCTCGAGAGCACCAGTTCTTCCCCACATCCTCTCTAGTTTTTGGCACTCCTCCACTCAATTTTCGTCGCACCCATAGCTTCTTTGCCCCTATCAGTCAACTTAGGTCAGCCTTCTATCACCTATTTTCAATTTTTCTAGCATCTTTTTTTCTTCCTGCTCTTTTGATTTCTCTGGTAGAAGCTTTTGCAGTGTATTTTTTCTTGATTTTTGGAGATTTTCTTGACATTTTATTTTGATTTGAATGTCTTCTAAAATCTTCCATTCCATCAATTCTTGGAGCTCGTCCGAACCAGCCTTCCTAAATCCTGTACCCCTGGCCAAGGTTGAGCCTAGGAACATGTCTCACCAGTCTTTTATTCTAGATATCCTTTCTTTGGTTTTGACTCTAAACGGCCTTTCGTTGATCCACATCCAATATGGGGTTCCCCCTGAGTACGACCTCGAGCTCCTTGGGTCGGACGAACACGCCAACTCGCCTACAGCCAATCGATTTTTCCTATACTTAGAGACCTTATGTGTCGGGCTTCTGCTTCCGCTACCCTCCTTTGTAGTTGCCCTCTTTCAGTTCTTGAACATCTTGTTCACCTCCATTGTGCCGAACTTCTTTCGGTTCATGATAGATTTTCTTTCCCTCTGTCATCTGGCTGAAGTTCGGTCGATCGTCTCATTATTTTAAAATTTCTATACTGAAAAGTATCATAAATTCACTAATAAAAGTATTAATTTATTAATTAATTTATATTAATTTTTAATAATTATTAATCAATTTATATATAATTTTTGAAAAATTCATATTTTTATTAATTAAAAAATTAATTAAAAAATAATAAAAAAATAATAAAAATTAAAAAAATAATATTTTATTATTAATAGAAAGAGCTCATTTTTTTGATCACAACAAAATAAATTTTAAGTAAAACAGAGCTAAAATAGAAAAGATATGAATTTTTAAAAATATAAAATAAATAAAAATTAAATAAAAAAAAAAACCGACTCAGCCGGCTCAGCAAGCCGAGCCATCAAAGCCGACTCAGCCGTTGAAGCCATCAGCCGGTCCATGATCCAAGCGTGGACCGCCAGCTCAGCAAAATCTGGCAAATCAGAGCTTGCCACGTGGTGGACCTAGACCCCTAAAAAGTCTACAGAAATTTATCGCGGCTCACAAGGATAATTTAGTCTTTTTCACTCGGCAATAGAGGCGCTGATTGGTTGCGGTGTACGGTGCGGTCGGTCCATGCGGTCCATGGGAACAGTGATTGTGCGATCGGACGGATGTGGTTGTTTGCGGTCAGGATCGGACGGCTGTGGTTGCTTCCGGATTTTATTCAGATACAGACATCACGCGGATCACCATCGAACGGCAGCGCTCGATCCAGGCGATGATCCGATGGTCCAGAAAGCTTCTGATGGCGATCAAACTCTCAGGCGCGTGATTTGCGGCCAGATTTCCTCCATCAAATGCGATCCAACGATCAGAAATTAATCCGACCTAATCTGGGCTGATCTGCATCCGATTTTGATGATTTTTGGACCGTTGGATTTCTGTTGAACGGATAATTTTATCAAATTTACCAGATCATATCAGAGCTATTTTGATATAAATTTTATCCAAATTTCTTTGTATTTTGACGATTACAAAGGCTATTAGTCCCATATTGCCTTTAGAAAAAAATATCCAGCCTCCTAGCTCTATAAAAAGGACCCCAGGCCACCAAAAATCAATATCTCTGATCAAGGTGAAGCTTTGGTACAGGGCGAAGCCAGGCTATTGGTTAAAGGCTGCTTCGAAGCAACGGATGCTGAGAAGAAGAGCCGAGCTTCTACACCATCTTTCTGCCAATGCCGATCCAAGATCAGAGATCAGGCTATTTTATTTTATTTTTTTTCTCTCTTTAAATTTATGTATTTAAATTCTAAAATTTTAATTAATAAAAATTTTATTTTTGCATTTTAATTTCTTATTTTTTATTTTTATTGTAATTTAATTTCTATACTTTAATTATTACTTTTTATTTTATTGCAAGTAGATGCTAAGATCTAACTAATAGATCTTAGTACCAAATTTAAATTTCTGCATCTTTTAATTTTTATTTTCAATCTTTCGACTTTAATTTTTTTTATTTCAAAATTCAAATCATTTTTTTTTCTTCTCAAAAAAAAATCAAAGATTTCAAATCTAAAAACACTACCTTCCCCGTGGATTCGACCCGACTCATTACTATCTACGCATTTTCAATAATTTTAAGAAGTCGGATTAAACTGATAAACACGGTGTCTTAACGATAATATCGCGTTCCTATCAAGTTTTTATTATCAATAGAAAGAGCTCATTTTTCTAATCACAACGAAATAAATTTCAAGTAAAACGGAGCTAAATGGAAAAGATATGAATTTTTAAAAATATAAAATAAATAAAAATTAAATAAAAAAAGAAAATGGCCCAGCCGGCTCCGCAAGCCGAGCCACCAAGCCAAGCTGAGCCATCAAAGCCGACTCAACCGTTGAAGCCATCAGCCGGTCCACGATCCAGGTGTGGACTGCCAGCTTAGCAAAATCTGGCAAATCAGAGCTTGCCACGTGGTGGACCTAGACCCCTAAAAGGTCTACAGAAATTTATCGCGGCTCACAAGGGTAATTTAGTCTTTTTCGCTCGGCAACAGAGGCGCTGATTGGTTGCGGTGTGTGGTGCGGTCGGTCAATGCGGTCCATGGGAACAGTGATTGCGCGATCGGACGGATGTGGTTGTTTGCGGTCAGGATCGGACGGCTGTGGTTGCTTCCAAATTTTATTCAGATACAGACATCACGCGGATCACCATCGGATGGCAGCGCTCGATCCAGGCGACGATCCGACGGTCCAGAAAGCTCCCGACGGTGATCAAACTCTCAGGCGCATGATTTGTGGCCAGATTTCCTCCATCAAATGCGATCCAATGGCCAAAAATTAATCCGACCTGATCTGGGCTGATCTGCATCCGATTTTGATGATTTTTGGACCGTTGGATTTCTGTTGAACGGTTGGATTTTATCAAATTTACTAGAGTCATATCAGAGCTATTTTGATTCAAATTTTATCCAAATTTCTTTGTATTTTGATGATTACAAAGGCTATTAGTCCCATATTGTCTTTAGAAAAAAATATCCAGCCCTCCTAGCTCTATAAAAAGGACCCCAGGACACCAGAAATCAACATCTCCGATCAAGATGAAGCTTTGGTATAGGGCGAAGCCAGACTATGGGTTAAAGACTGCTTCGAAGCAACGGGTGCCGAGAAAAAGAGCTGAGCTTCTACACCATCTTTCTGCCAATATCGATCCAAGACCAGAGATCAGGCTATTTTATTTTATTTTATTTTTTTTCTCTCTTTAAATTTTATGTATTTAAATTCTAAAATTTTAATTAATAAAAATTTTATTTTTGTATTTTAATTTCTTGCTTTTTATTTTTATTGTAATTTAATTTCTGTACTTTAATTATTATTTTTTATTTTATTGCAAGTAGATGCTAAGATCTAACTAATAGATCTTAGTACCAAATTTAAATTTCTGCATCTTTTAATTTTTATTTTCAATCTTTCGACTTTAATTTTTTTTATTTCAAAATTTAAATCATTTTTTTTCTTCTCAAAAAAAAATCAAAGATTTGAAATCTAAAAACACTACCTTCCCCGTGGATTCGACCCGACTCATTACTATCTACGCATTTTCAATAATTTTAAGAAGTCGGATTAAACTGATAAACACGGTGTCTTAACGACAACATCGCGTTCCTATCAAGTTTTTCTTATCAATAGAAAGAGCTCATTTTTTTTATCACAACAAAATAAATTTTAAGTAAAATGGAGCTAAAATGGAAAAGATATGAATTTTTAAAAATATAAAATAAATAAAAATTAAATAAAAAAAGAAAACAGCTCAGTCGGCTCCGCAAGCTGAGCCACCAAGCCAAGCCGAGCCATCAAAGCCGACTCAGCCGTTGAAGCCATCAGCCGGTCCACGATCCAGGCGTGGACCGCCAGCTCAGCAAAATCCGGCAAATCAGAGCTTGCCACGTGGTGGACCTAGACGCCTAAAGGATCTACAGAAATTTATCGCGGCTCACAAGGGTAATTTAGTCTTTTTCGCTCGACAACAGAGGCACTGATTGGTTGCGGTGTGCGGTGCGGCCGGTCCATGCGGTCCATGGGAACAGTGATTGCGCGATCGGACGGATGTGGTTGTTTGCGGTCAGGATCGGACGGCTGTGGTTGCTTTCGAATTTTATTCAGATACAGACATCATGCGGATCACCATCGGACGGCAGCGCTCGATCCAGGCAACGATCCGATGGTCCAGAAAGCTCCCGACGGTGATCAAACTCTCAGGCGCGTGATTTGCGGCCAGATTTCCTCCATCAAGCGCGATCCAACGGCCAGAAATTAATCCGACCTGATCTGGGCTGATCTGCATCCGATTTTGATGATTTTTGGACCGTTGGATTCCTGTTGAACGGCTGGATTTTATCAAATTTACCAGAGTCATATCAGAGCTATTTTGATTCAAATTTTATCCAAATTTCTTTGTATTTTGATGATTACAAAGGCTATTAGTCCCATATTGCCTTTAGAAAAAAATATCCAGCCCTCCTAGCTCTATAAAAAGGACCCCAGGCCACCAAAAATCAACATCTCCGATCAAGATGAAGCTTTGGTACAGGGCGAAGCCAGGCTATGGGTTAAAGGCTGCTTCGAAGCAACGGATGTCGAGAAGAAGAGCCGAGCTTCTACATCATCTTTCTGCCAATGCCGATCCAAGATCAGAGATCAGGCTATTTTATTTTATTTTTTTTCTCTCTCTTTAAATTTTATGTATTTAAATTCTAAAATTTTAATTAATAAAAATTTTATTTTTGCATTTTAATTTCTTACTTTTTATTTTTATTATAATTTAATTTCTGTACTTTAATTATTACTTTTTATTTTATTGTAAGTAGATGCTAAGATCTAACTAATAGATCTTAGTACCAAATTTAAATTTCTGCATCTTTTAATTTTTATTTTCAATCTTCCGACTTTAATTTTTTTTATTTCAAAATTCAAATCATTTTTTTTTCTCAAAAAAAAATCAAAGATTTTAAATCTAAAAACACTACCTTCCCCGTGGATTCGACCCAACTCATTACTATCTACGCATTTTCAATAATTTTAAGAAGTCGGATTAAACTGATAAACACGGTGTCTTAACGACAACATCGCATTCCTATCAAGTTTTTGGGGCCATTGTCGGGGAAGGCACGGATATTAAATTTTTGATCTCTTTGATTTTTCTATAAATAAATTATAAATAAAATTTTTATTTTCTTGCTAATTTTTTTTATTATTTTGCAGAAAAAAAAAGAACAAAAAGAATCAGAAGTTTTGCCTGGTGAGATCTATCCTAACCCTAGTTCTCTTTTCTTTTTATTTATTTATTTATTTATTCTATTTTATTTTTAAGTTAATTTTAAAAAATATTCATTTAAACTTAATTAAAAGCCTCATGACAAGATTAGAAATCTTAACTGCTTAGAGCATGCATCATATTAGTTTTATTTTTATCTTTATTTTTATTTTTATTTTTTTTGGTGATTGCTGGAGGCAAGGTAAGCCTTTCAGAATTCAATTAGTTGCATGCATCTAGTTTAAATTACATAAAATCCTTTGATTGAATTTTTTTTTTTCGTGCATATTCATATTAAATCAAATTAAGGGCACAACCCAATTAAACAAGATAAGGTGGGGATTTGATCATCCTTCCTTAGCCCACAAACAATCAACCAGCATCCTGCATTGACCTAAGCCTTTAAATTAAAATCAATTAGACATCAACCCTAGGAAGTCGAGCTCAATAGGACAAGAAATCCTAAGAGTTAAACCGGATTAGGATAAGTCAATTTGACTGGTGTCTAGGAAAGTGGTTCAGGGACGACTGGAGCCCGAAGGAAGGTGGTTTCTAATTGGTTCCGTTCGCTTACCTGGCCAAGCACAATTGGTGTCTAAGGCAAGCAATGGGGGGACTCCCACCGACCTTACACTTACCTGGCCAGTTGATTGGCTAATCCTACACTTGGAGGGCTTGAAGGTGACCTTGGCAGTTAGGAGCTGTCTAGATCTAGGATAACCCTTAGTCATGATTGATTGACCAACTTGATTGCTAACCAATATCAAACCTAATTAAACCTAATTCTTCTCTTTCTTCTTAGTTCTAGGACTCCTTAGGACCTCTTCTTTAGAACTTTTCTTTCTTTTTTTTCTCATCTAAAAAAATAAAATAAAATAAAATAAAATAAAAATAAAATTAAATAAAAATTAAATTAAACTAACTAAAAAATATTAAAAATAATAATTAAATTAAATTAAATTAAAATTAACAAATAAAATAATTTAAAAAAATTAATTTTTAATATAATAAAATAATAAAAAAAATTAATTAAAAAAATTTTAAATTTTTTTTTTTGAACCATACATTAGGGTTACACTAATACATGCATGGTAGGAAATCACTTTTTCTGATTTAGTTGAATTTAATTGAATGGTTGATTTATATTAAATCTAATAATCAAATGGCTAATATGAACCTAATAGTCCAAAAATTAGATAAAGTTGACATTCTTGCTCAAAAAATAGATCAACTCCTAACCTTAGGTCAACAATCTCCTGCACAATTCACATCATCTTCTAATTATCAGGAGAATTATTCAATCTGTGCTAGTCCAACCCATCATTTAAGTGAATGTCCTATGACTGCACAGTTTCCATATTTTATCCAAGAACAAGTTCAAGCTACTCAAGGATACTCCAAATTGATTAATGACCCATTTTCAAATTCATATAATTTAGATTGGAGTAACTTTAATTTTTCTTGGACATCCCAACAGACTCAGGCTCAGACCCAAATTTTACTTGAGCAAAATTATCAAAATTATGCCTATAATAATGGTTAGCCTAGTCAGTTTAACCAGCCATCATATTATAATCAACCCTCATACCCACCTCCTCAACAGACCAATCTAGCTGATGATAGATTTAACCAACTTCAACAATTGATTCTGACTCAACAGCAATCTATCGCTAGACTAGAAGCACAAATAGGACAATTAGTTGAGTCTAACATGAGGAGAGAACTAGATCAACTACCAAACCTACCAATTTCAAACAACCCACCTAATGACCACCAACCACCTGGATTAAATTATCAATCTAATGTTTCATCTAAGAATCTCCAATTTGAGAATGCCAAAGTAATTCCTGAACTTAAAAGCTATAGGATTCTTATGGACCCATACCAAGACCAGGTGAGGGAGGCTAGTACTGATGCTAGCCAAATTAAAAATTTAGAGAAACTGGTTAGTATCGAGACTAACCACATAGAAGAACCCGAGCCAAGAATTAGTACTGATGCTAGTTCCAATTTAAATGAGATAGAAATAGGAAAAAAGAGAATAGATGATTTACCTGAAACTTATAAACCTAATGTCCTATTTCCTTCAACCCTAGAAGCTGGTTCTTCTTATAAAAATCAAAAGGCATGTAATAAAATGTCAATGGAGTTGTTTAAGCAAGATCACATTAATTTACCTCCAAAATTAAAACTGCCTTTAGTCACCATTCCAGCACCCATTGAATCAAACTTAACTCCTAAAACTCCATTCATGAGCATTTTAGAAGAACAAATAGGAGAAATTCTTAATAAACATGGGTCTGAGAATGGAATCATAAAATATATCCCAAAAATTAACAGTGAATATATCAATAATGGGATTAAAAATCAACTTTCTGAGATTGGCAATCCAAAACCATTGAAATTTATCAATCTAATATTCGATACAGGATAGTGAGCTACATTGTGTCTGGCTGAAGACGGTAAACTTAGCGCTTGTTGGGAGGCAATCCAATATTTAGTTTTTATTTAATTTATTTTTTTAGTTTATTTTTTTAGGATAATTTGAATAAGTTGGAGGGAGAGCTCAAATTTTCAAAGACATGTGCTGGACCAAAAAAAATATATATATATATACTGAGTTAGGTGTATTCTTCCATATTTTTTTATTACATCCTTTATTTTTTCTTCTTCATTGAGGACAATGTCGATTAAGTTGGGGGAAGAGAAAAATAAAAATTTTAAAATTTTAAGTCCTTGAAAAAGTTAGTATTTAGTATTTAGATACCTGATTATGCTTAAGAATCGAATTAAACTAAGCATTTTAAAAAGAAAATTGATACACAGATCAGAGAATCTGTGAGATATTGAGGAATCAAGTATTAAGAAAATTCAATAAAGAGTTAGGTCTAGAACATAAAAAAAAAAAATTTGGAGCATTTCTAATTATTTCTACTAGCATCAAAGAAAAGTCTACTTTTTATAGGCTTGTGTAGGGTAACTATACATTTCTTCATATAAAAATTTATTTTAATAAAATAGTTTTCAAGTACTTCTCACTGAGTAATCGGGCCTCTTTGCCTAAGCAAGCATTGAGTTTCGCGTCAAAAGGTGGGAAGGGCAAAGAAGCTCGTTGTACAGCTAGTCTTAACTCGTAGCCTATTTGATTCGAGCTAGTAAGCCCGAGGGGTATTCTATACCTAGTGCCCTAAAGCCAACTGGTTTGGAGTCATTGGCCCAAGACTCGCTACATGGATCAAATAGAAAGCTTAAGGAGTTAAGACACTCAATAGTGGTACAACGTTAAAAAAAAAAAAAAAAAAAAAAACATTGGTTTCCCACCAAGTAACCGGGTCCCGTTGCCTAAGTAAGCAATGATATTCGCATCAAAAAGTGGGCAATGTAAAAATAAAAATTAATAAATGAAGGATGGAAGTAGCAATACACCTGCCTATATGAAAGTTTAGACAAATCAAAGATAAAGGTAGGATAATTTAGAAAAAGTTCTGAAAAATTTAATATTCTTTACTTAATTTTTCTATTGATAAGTATTAATACCCCAATGATATGTCTCATTTAAGCTCTACTGAATATCAATGGCTATTTTAAAAATTGCTTAGGTAAAATTCGAAACTCTAAAGTTAAAAGGTATTTAAAACTAAATTCTTTCTTTACTCGAGGACGAGCAAAGCTTAAGTTGGGGGGTGTGATAAGCATCATAAATTTACTAATAAAAGTATTAATTTATTAATTAATTTATATTAATTTTTAAATAATTATTAATCAATTTATATATAATTTTTAAAAAATTCATATTTTTATTAATTAAAAAATTAATTAAAAAATAATAAAAAATAATAAAAATTAAAAAATAAAATTTTATTATCAATAGAAAGAGCTCATTTTTTTGATCACAACAAAATAAATTTCAAGTAAAACGGAGCTAAAATGGAAAAGATATGAATTTTTAAAAATATAAAATAAATAAAAATTAAATAAAAAAGAAAACGGCTCAGCCGGCTCCGCAAGCCGAGCCACCAAGCCAAGCCGAGCCATCAAAGCCGACTCAGCCGTTGAAGCCATCAGCCGGTCCACGATCCAGGCGTGGACCGCCAGCTCAGCAAAATTCGGCGAATCAGAGCTTGCCACGTGGTGGACCTAGACCCCTAAAGGGTCTACAGAAATTTATCGTAGCTCACAAGGGTAATTTAGTCTTTTTCGCTTGGCAACAGAGGCGCTGATTAGTTGCGGTGTGCGGTGCGGTCGGTCCACGCGGTCCATGGGAACAGTGATTGCATGATCGGACGGATGTGGTTATTTGCAGTCAGGATCGGATGGATGTGGTTGCTTTCGGATTTTATTCAGATATAGACATCATGCAGATCACCATCGGATGGTAGCACTCGATCCAGGCGACGATCCGACGGTCCAGAAAGCTCCCGACGGCAATCAAACTCTCAGGCGCATGATTTGCGGCTAGATTTCCTCCATCAAACGCGATCCAACGGCCAGAAATTAATCCGACCTAATCTGGGCTGATCTGCATTCGATTTTGATGATTTTTGAACCGTTGGATTCCTATTGAACGGCTGGATTTTATCAGCCAGAGTCATATTAGAGCTATTTTGATTCAAATTTTATCCGAATTTCTTTGTATTTTGATGATTACAAAGGCTATTAGTCCCATATTGCCTTTAGAAAAAAATATCCAGCCCTCCTAGCTGTATAAAAAGGACCCCAGGCCACCAAAAATCAACATCTTCGATCAAGATGAAGCTTTGGTATAGGGCGAAGCTAGGCTATGGGTTAAAGGCTGCTTCGAAGCAATGGGTGCCGAGAAGAAGAGCCGAGCTTCTACACCATCTTTCTGCCAATGCCGATCCAAGATCAGAGATCAAGCTATTTTATTTTATTTTTTTTTCTCTCTTTAAATTTTATATATTTAAATTTTAAAAATTTTAATTAATAAAAATTTTATTTTTGTATTTTAATTTCTTGCTTTTTATTTTTATTATAATTTAATTTTTGTACTTTAATTATTACTTTTTATTTTATTGCAAGTAGATGCTAAGATCTAACTAATAGATCTTAGTACCAAATTTAAATTTCTGCATCTTTTAATTTTTATTTTCAATCTTCCGACTTTAATTTTTTTTATTTTAAAATTCAAATCATTTTTTTTTCTTCTCAAAAAAAAATCAAAGATTTCAAATCTAAAAACACTACCTTCTCCATGGATTCGACCCGACTCATTACTATCTACGCATTTTCAATAATTTTAAGAAGTCGAATTAAACTGATAAACACGGTGTCTTAACGACAACATCGCGTTCCTATCATATACCTTCAAACATTATCCTTCCATAAGGAATTGGTGGAACTTCTTTCCTCAGTTCGGCAAGAAGAAATTGCTAAAAGGTGCTCCTTCTTTCATTCATAATTGGAAGAAGAAGTTTTTTTTCGTCCGATGTCCAATCCTGCTGCTTGACCTTTCTCCTTGAGGCTTCCTTAGGAAATCCGTCCACTGAGCCCCTAGCTTGGACGAAGCCGACCTCAAGTATTCTAACATACTCAAGATGTATCGAGCTTCTCTTCTTTCCGACCTTTTGAAGGAGTAGATCTTATTCAAGGTTGGCCTGAGTCCTCTTAACCCCGCTGATATTAAATATGTTTATATGCATGTATATAAATATACATATGAACTCTCATGAAGTTTCATATGTACCTTGGCTGACTATAGCTTTTTCTTTATTGTAGAGAAGGATACTGATGCTGTGGAGAGGCTCACCAAGGATCTTTATGCCCAAAATAAGAGGAAGGGGGTGGCCCCAGGTGGGAGTACGAAAAGGGAAAAGGTTGGTGGCCCGAGTTCCAAGGTTTTGGATGTCCCCACGGTTGCTTCCAAAGTCACTCCGGACACCAAGGTCCTTTCGATCATCGAGGATAGCGTCGAAGGCATGGGCTCTCAGCCTCCCACATCCTCGAGCCTTCCTGCAGGAGGATCGATGTCGGAGCCCTCTATTGAGAAGGAAAGAGGGAATGGAGATGACAAGAAGAAGAAGGCTGATGTTGTGAAGGTGGTCCATAAGGCTCGTTCGGATGGATCAAGCAACAGTGATGGCGACTATCTAGGGGCGGACCCCTTCAGCAATCCAGACATCATCTGGGATCTGATCGACAAGTTTGCCCTACACGAAGAGGTGAACCACCTAGCCGACCTTGACCAGATGTAGTTCGTCTGGGAGTTTCTTAGAACTTTTCTTAAGATAATCATCTTGCCGCACTTCTTTTTCATTTCCTCTCCTTCTTTCCTTTATCTTACTATGACTTGTCCATGACAGTCGGGCCACCACATACTGGCCCACCTCAAGAGGATAAATCATCAGGAGGCGGAAGCACTGAAGGTTCAGGAGGACCTTCGAGCTAAGATCAATTGCCTTCAGGGGAAGATCACCGAGTTTGAGCACCTCGTGGAGGAGAAGGTGGCAAAAAATGAGAGTCTCCAGGGAGCACTTCAAAAGAAGGAGCTCATCTTGGCCGGGCTTAAGGCCACACTGGCCCTAGAGGAGGAGAAAAAGAAGGAGGTCGAGATCAAGGTCATCGAGCTGGAAGTCAGAATGTCGAAGTCTATTTCAGAGGTGGTAGGCCAAGCCGTGGAGGAGTTCAAGGCCTCGTTTGAAATGGACTTAAATATCGCATTTGGCTAGAAGGCATTCATAAAGAGCTTCAAACTCTATGAAGGTAGGGTGGCCCAGAGATTTCTTGAGCTTGATTTTAGCTTCCTGAAAGAGGAGCCTGACAAAAAAGTGGGGCCGTCCGGTGCTGTAGCTGACCCCTCCCCACTGAAGTAGTCTTCAAATCCTTCGAGCCTGCTGTCGAGGTGCCCGAGCTCATGCAGGAGCACGAGGTTGTCTCCGAAGCATCGATCGAACCCATTCCCAAGCCCATGGCTACCCCTGGAGTGTCGAGCTCCTCTGCTACTTTTCCTTCAGAGGTCGGGGGTCTTTAGTAGTTGTATTTTCTTTTTTACTTTATCTTGTACTTGAAAATATTTTAATCAATGAAAGTAAAACTTTTAATCAATAGCTTAGAGTCTTTTCGTGCATTGGATGCAGTCCCCAATTGATGCCGAGTTGCTACCTCAGAAATTTTTTTTAAAATTGATAGTTAGAAATTTGAAGAAGAAAGTTCACCACTTAAGAAAGAAATTAAAAAAGGCTGAAGATGAACTTCAAAAATCTAGAAAGAATGCATCAGAGGTGATAGTTTAGGTTACCTACCTTCGTAAGCTGCATATGAAAGATTCCACGACCTTCACCATCAAGAAGGATAGCTTCGAGAGGGAGTTAGCGGAGCTCAAGAAAAGTGCCAGCAATAAGTCTTGGGCGTTGATAGTGAAGGTTGGCTCCGTCGAAGTCGAACTTCAGACAGCGAAGAAGAAGATTCATTTATTGGAGGGGAGTTCATCATGGTCTTCTAATAAGGCACGATATGAGTGGGATTGATCAAAGAAGTTTTCCATGCTTCAAAAGCAGTTGCATGATGCTGAGCTCACTTATGATACCTATCGACTGGGTTGGAGCAAGAGGATATCCAAGCTTGAGCAAAAGCTTCATACTACTAACAGCGAGATGACCCAGCTCCAAAAATAACTCGATAGCAGTCATCAATCTGGCATGAGTAGGGGATCAGAGTAGGTTGCCTCCTTGATGAGGACTCTGGGTGAGCTTTTGAAAGTGGTTGGAAGGAAAAAAGACGAGGTTCAACAGCTAAAGATCTAGCTGTCATGCAAGCAACAAGTCGTTAAAGATGTTGAGGCTGAGTCCGAAGTCCTGAGAAAGCAGTGGTGAGAGCTTGAAAGCAAAATCGGACATATTAATAGAATGTATATTGATGGCTTATACCAAAAGAGAGAGCTCGAGGAGGAGTTCTTTAGATTAAAGCAAGCCCTGGTAATTACTGGAGTCGACAGCCTGAAATTTGAGGAGTTTGGTCCATACTAAGACTTCGATCTTTTTTTTCTTTCTTTCTTTTCATGTAATCGGTCTTGCCGATCTTTATCTTGCCTGTAATGAACTTGTATTCTCGCATGATCGATCTTGCCGACCTTTATCTTGCTTATAACGAACTTAATATTTGCAATAAAATGGTATCCTTTTTGCTATTATCTTATATGGATTTGATGCTGGTTAATGGCTCCACTTTCTTCACCTCACTTTTCTTTGCTTTGCCTTCTAATGAGATGCTCATTGTGGATGCCGAGTTGGGGTCCCTTCCATGAACTTGGGCGGAGCTCTCTCATTCGTATTTGTCATAGCCACAGGGAGGATATATATAAGGGTCATCGGTATGGCTTTTTTCTTTCCTTCATTTTAGATTAATGAGGCCTTGGCCTCCCTTGTGTTAAGATGAGGTTTTCTTCTATTCCTTGCGCGATCGTAGGGGTATGTTAGGGCCGTTGATGGGATCTTTTCCCTCATCTTGTCTTGGGTTAACAAGGCCTTCTGCTTTGCTCACATTAGGATGAGGTTCTTCTTCTGTTCCTAACGTGGCTGTAGGAGAGCATTAGGACTGTTGGAGAGCATTAGGACTGTTAGAGGGGCCTCTCTCCTCATCTCGTCTAATATTAATGAGGTTTTCACTTTGCTCATATTAGGACAAGGTTCTCCTCCTATTCCTAATAGGACTATAGGGGCACATTAGGGCCACTGGAGGGACCTCTTCTCTCATCTCATCTAAGATTAACGAGGTCTTTACTTTGCTCATGTTGGAATGAGGTTCTCCTCCTATTTCTAATAGGGCTGTAGGAGCACATTAGGGCCACTGGAAGGGCCTCTTCCCTCATCTCATCTTAGATTAATGAAGCCTTCGACTTTGCTCACGTTAGGTCGAGATTTTTCTTTTGTTCCTAACGTGACTGTAGGGGCACATTAGGACCATTGGAAGGGCCTCTCTCCTCATCTCATCTTAGATTAACGATGCCTTCGATTTTACTCACATTAGGATGAGGTTCTCTTTCTATTCTTAATATGGTTGTAAGGGCACATTAGGGCCGTTGGAAGGGCCTCTTTCCTCACTCATCTTAGATTAACGAGGCCTTCGACTTTGCTCAAGTTAGGATGAGGTTCTCCTCCTATTCCTAACATGGCTGTAGGGGCACATTAGAGCCGTTGGAAGGATCTCTCCTCTTATCTCATCTTAGATTAATGAGGCCTTCGACTTTGCTGACATTAGGATGAGGTTCTCCTCCTATTCCTAACATGGTTATATAGGCACATTAGGACCGTTGGAATGGCCTCTTTCCTCATCTCATCTTAGATTAATGAGGCCTTCAATTTTGCTTATGTTAGGATGAGGTTCTCCTTCTGTTCCTAACATGGCTGTCTTCGTTGCATGGTTAAGTTCGAAAAGTCATTTTCCACCATTACAAATTTGCAACAAGAATCGAGGAGTTAAAATAGAGGGACTTTATTGCAACCAAGTCATCGATAATACATCTGTAGGTTTTTTGAGTTCCACGATCGAGGTATATCAGTTCCCCCGAGCTTCTTTAGGTAATATGTCCTGGGCCAGACAATTTTCTTGACCTCGTAGGGTCTTTTCAGTTTATGGCGAGCTTTTCCTAATTTTGAGGTTGAGAAACGACTGCTCGTTGAAGCACTAAGTCTCTTACTCTGAATATTTTATCTTTAACTCTGGAGTTGTAGTATCAGACCACCCTTCGCCTGTATGCAGCCATCCAAACTTAGGCCTCCTCTCATTTTTCCTCCAGCAGGTCAAGGTTAGCTCTGAGGTCTTGCGAACTACATTGCTCATTGAAGGCCACGACTCGTGCCGACGGGAGTTTGAGCTCAACTAGGATAAGCACCTCCATTCTGAAGGCCAAGATGAATAGTATTTCCCTAGTTGGCTTAAGTAGTTCGGTATGCCCAGAGTACATGGTAGAGTTCATCCACCCAAGCCTCTCTTGCTCTTTCAAGCCTCGCCTTAATATCCTACAATAAGGTCCTGTTGGTCACCTCTACTTCATCATTTACTTGCAGATGGGCCACCAATGTGAAATTATGGGAGATGTTCAAGTTCTCACAGAACTCAGCAAATTTTATCCCAGCAAACTATCATCCATTATCTATTATAAGGGTTCGGGGCAGACCGAACCTACAAATAATCGACTTCTAGACAAAATCTTATACTTTGGCTTTAGTAATTTTTGCTAGAGGTTCGGCCTCGATCCATTTGGTGAAGTACTCGATCGCCACTAAAAGAAACTTTTGTTGTCTGCATGCCATCGGGAAGGGGCTAAGTATATCCATCCCCCATTATGCAAATGGCCAAGGGGCACTCAAGGATGTAAGCTCGGAGACGGGTTGTCTTTGTATATTTGCATTCCTCTAGCAATGGTCATATCTTTTAACATATTCGATACAATCATGATGCATAGTCGACCAATAATATCCTTGTCGAAGCAGCTTGTGAGATAGGAATTTGGCACCCAGATGGCTCCCATAGATTTCTTCATGTACTTCCCATAGTGCAAAGTCGACTTCAGAAGGTTAAAAATATTTCAAAAATGGCAAGGAGTACGATCTTTTGTATAGCTTATCCTCATACAGAATATACCGGAAGGCTTGGTTTCTCAGTTTTCGAGCTTCTTTTGGATCATAGGGGAGTGTCTCATCTTTGAGATAAGCGACCAATGAGTCGATCCAGCAAGGCTCATGGTCGATCTACATTGTAAACTGTGGCTCTTCCATACTCAAGCATTTCAATACTTCAAAGTATACTTCTTTGGAAAGTTCATTAGGGGCAAGTGTGGTCAGCTTGGATAGGAGGTCGGCTCTGGTATTCTTTGCCCTTGGAATTTACTGAATGCCAAAGCCATCGAAGGCTGAGGTCAGGCTCTTCACTTTTTCAAGATACTTCATCATATTTTTCTCCCGAGCTTCATAGCCACGACCGACCTGTCCCACCACTAGCTGCGAATCACTGTAGACTTGAAGTCGATCGACTTCTAGTTCCTTGGCAATCTTGAGCCCCACTATCAAAGCTTCATATTCTGCCCCATTATTTATTGCAGGGAACTCAAAGCGTAGTACGTATTTAGCAATGACCCTCTTGGGATTGACTAGGATGAGCCTAGCACCTATGCTTGAGGCATTAGAGGAGCCATCCATATACAGGGCCCAAAATCCTTTGAAAAGATCTGCTCTCTCTTCGAAGGAGCTCAGCTGCAACCTTGGAATGCTGGCATCATTTCATTTGGATTCAACATCATACGGGATCGTATACTTTACTATAAAGTCGGCCAATATTTGGGCTTTGATTGATGGTCGAGATCGATAGTTTATGTCAAATTTTCATCAATTCAATAGCCCACTTTGCAATTCTTTTAGAAGCATCTGTTCGATGAAGAACTACTTTGATGGGCTGATCGGTGAGGAGTGTTATGGTGTGCCCCTGAAAATATGGCCGAAGTCTCCTGGCTGCAATCAGAAGAGCATAAGTTAATTTTTTCAATTTAGTGTACCTGATCTCGGTATCCCTCAGAACCCGACTTATGTAGTAAATCGGCTACTATACTTTCACCTCTTTCTTGATCAGGACCGCCACTAGGGCAGTAGGAGAGACCACAAGATAGAGGAACAGCTCTTCCCCAAGCTCAAGCTTGGCCAATAGGGGCGATGAGCCAAGATAGACCTTGAGCTCCTCAAATGCCTGTTGGCATTCCATCGTCTAGTAGAAGTTCTTCGATTGCTTTAGGATCTGGAAGAATGGCATACACCGCTCGGTCGACTTTGAAACAAAGCAATTTAAGGATGCCACTTTTCTTATTAGGCATTGAACTTGTTTTATTGATTTTGGAATGGTCATCTCTTGGATTGCTCGGATCTTCTCTAAATTGGCTTTGATCCCCCTCCTCGAGACCATAAATCCCAAGAATTTCCTCGAGGTCACTTCGAAGGCACATTTGGTTGGATTTAGCTTCATCTTGTACTTTCGGAGGGCACTGAAGGTCTCTTCGAGGTCGACAATATGATTGATTGATGTTGGGCTCTTGACCAGCATATTATCGATGTAGACTTCCATATTGCGGCCAATTTACTCCTTGAAGATCTTATTGACCAGGTGCTAATAGGTTGCACCCATATTTTTAAGTCCAAATGGTATAATCCTGTAATAATAAAGACCACAGTCAGTAATAAAAGTAGTTTTTTTCTTGTCCTCTGACGCCATCCGAATTTGGTTGTAGCCGAAGAAAGCATCCATAAAGGTGAGGAGCTCATGGCCCGAAGTTGCATCCATCAGCTGATTAATTCTAGGAAGGGGGTAGCTATCTTTCGGACAAGTCTTGTTCAGCTTCTTAAAATCGATACATATTCTCCACTTACCATTGGCCTTCTTAACTAGGACTACATTAGAAATCCAACTTGGATAGTTCACCTCTCGGATGAATCCGGCCTTGAGAAGCTTATCTACTTCCTCCACTATTGCCTTTTGCCTTTTTGATGCATGGCCCCAAATTTTTTTTTTTATTGGCCTATGCTTGGGGTTGACAGCCAACCCATATTCCATAACCTCGACATCGATTCTCGACATATCCGTCGAGATCCAGGCGAAGACATTAGCGTTCTTCCATAGAAAGACGATTAGCCACTCCCAAACTTCATCTTCTAGGTTGGAGCCGATTTGCATAGTATGATCCTCATTCCCATCATTCAAAGGGATGGTCATAAGATCTTCCATGGGCTCGCCTCGCTCCTCAGTAAGATCGTCATGGACATCTAGCCCATCAATCGGGCAAGGATCGAGTTGGCTTCCTTTTTGTGAGGTGAAGGAGTAACAGTGCCTGGCCAAAGCTTGATCTTCCCTGATCTCTCTGATTCCACAGCTTATCAAGAACTTCACTTTTAAGTAGTAAGTCGACACCATAGCTCGAAGTGCATTTAGACCTGATCGATCGAGAATTGCATTGTAGACTAATGGGGCCTTCACTACCAGAAAGTCGACTTGTGCTTTGGCTCGCTTTGGGTATTGTCCTGCAGCCACAGTTAGTGTTATTATTCCTTCAATTGGCACAGCATCGCCAGTGAAGCCCACCAACGGAGAGTTCATAGGTCTCAAGTGATTATTGGATACAAATATTTTAGTAAAAGCATCATAAAATAAGATATCGATAGAGCTTCCATTATCTACTAAAATACGGCATACATCATAATCAGCAATATTTAAAGAGATTACAACCGCATCGTTGTGCGAGAACTGAACTTCTTGCACATCTTCGTCAGTGAAAGCTATGGGCTCCTCAGTTCTTTGCCTCTTTATAGGCTCCGCTGATCCACTGGCCTCTCCTTGCTGAAGTCCCCCAAAGATGATGTTGATGATGCCAAGCAGGGGTCGATCTTCTTGCTGCTCCTCCCTCCTTGGTGGTTCTAGAGGTGGAGGGTCCCTCGATCGACCCTCCTATCCCTCAGGCCGACATCACAAGAATTAATCGAGCCTACCCCACCTGATGAGCTTCTCAATTTCATCTTGAAGCTGAATGCATTCTTCAGTATCATGATCGTGATCATGATGGTAGAAGCAGTACTTATTGGGATTGTACTTATCGGGATGAGTGCGCATCCTCTCTGATCTTGGCAGCTACTCCTTGACCTCCATCAGAATCTAAGTTTTTAGAGCATTGAGGGAGGTGTAGTTATGAAATCTTCTGAGGGAGGAGTCCTATCGTGCTCTTCTATCAAGGCTTCTTTGATAATGAGCTCGAGGGGGAGTTCGGGCTCGCTTGCACTCAGGAGGAGTCCACGAGTATGGCCGAACTTCATTCGGCTTCTCTTCAACTGTGGGCTTGCTAGATTCGCCCACCTGCTACTCTCTCGTGGCTTCCTCATCCTTCAACTTGAAGGCCTTCTCAGCTCGAGCATAACCTTCAGTCTGAGCTAGCAAATCAGCAAAATTCTTAGGATACTTCTTTTTCAGAGAGAACAGCAGATCATTCTTCTCAAGGCTGCCTTTAAGTGCAGTCATCGCAACTGATTGGTCTAAATTTTGGACCTCTAGTGTAGTGGCATTGAAGCGGTTGACATAGGCTCGGATGGTCTTTCCTTTCTACTGCTTGATATTGACAAGGGAGTCCGAGCCTCACCTTAGATGTCGACTGCTAACAAAATAAGCCACAAACTGATGGCTCATTTGATCAAAGAAGAAGATCATATCCGACTTCAGCATCGAGTACCAGTTTCTCGCTGCTTCCTTCAAAGTAGAAGGAAAAGCTAAGTACAAAATATCGTCTGGTGCACCGTGGAGTAGCATCATAGTCTAGAAGGCCTTCAGATCATCAACTGGATCAGTGGTCCCATCATAGCTCTCAAACTAGGAGAGCTTGAAGTTCGGCAGGATCGGTTCCTACATGATTCTCTTAGAGAAAGGAGGGTCAATATAGATATTATCATGGTTACCTGGGGCAGCATGGCGGAGCTCCTCAATCTGTCGATCCATTTCTTAGAGTTTTTGATTGAGGACCTGATCTCGATCATAGGTCTCGAAGGATTTTCTACTATAGATAGGGAAGGTCTCTTCTGGAGAAGAGTCATGATTGGAACAGGGGCTTTTCGCTCTCTATTTCTCCTTCCTGGAGGTGATGGGTCTGCTGACCTAGGTATGCCTCCTTGGGACCGATTCTTTACATTCCGATGGGAGGTCCTTCAGTCGAACTATCGTCGGAGGCTGTTGCATGACTTGTACTATCTCATTGAGGCCCCAGACCTGCTACATCAATAGGTTGAACTACTTTGAATCCACCACTATTGCCAGTGGAGGAGATTGCGGTGCCAGTGAAGCAGGCAGATTTGGCTTAGATCTAGTAGTAGAGGTGGTGGATCTTCGAGTGGTCATCTTCTTCGGAGGCATTTTGAGATCGAGGAAGAGAATGGAGATGACCCTTGAAGGAGAAAGCTCACAGGATCGATTGAGCACTTCTTTTAGAATAAGGGCTCAGAGTGGGCCATTTTTCTAGCACCAATCTTATTTGTGCAAAATCTGATTGACGTCAAAATCAAGACTGGAGTCGGAGAAGATGAGGTCACCACTGATGACCTGCAAAATAAGTCTCATCCAAAGTCGGGGGTGGTGGCTCCGACAAAATCCTCCGACGATCAAGTTAGCTCTTTCAGCCAATAGAAATGGAGTGCTCAAAGAGATTTTAGCAGAGCTTTTAAAAAGAAATCAAGAGCTTGGAGAAGAAAGCATATCTAGAGGATCCCTTATATAGGCGGAGCCCATAATAAATAGTAAGAAAGCAAGTATTTAAGAAAATAAAGATGGAGAGAGAGCAAGCACACCATAAACAAGCAAGATTTATAGTGATTCGATGCTAACCTTGCACCTACATCCACTCTCCCAGCTCCTACTTGGGAATTTAAATCTACTAACCGTATTCAAACTGAATACATTGTTGGAAACTTTCAATCCTAGCTATCCCAAGCTAGCATGCTTGTTTCCTGGGTACAAGCCAACCCTACACACTCCGATTCAAGGTTCGAAAAGACCTTCCCAAGTTTTGGAACCCTCAAAACTTAAAATAATATGAAAATAGAGTATAAGAGTTAATGACAATGAAATACAAAGTTAGCCCATTTAATGAGCAAATAAAATATTAAAAACTCTTTACACAATTAAGGAAGAAGCTTTTCTGATTTTTCTCAAAGTTGTTGAAGACTTGAATGAGCTTTTGAGGGGTTGGTGAACTTAAAACGAAAGCTTCTTTGCTTGAAGAGGGCTTTTTGCTTAAGGCTGAAATAAATGCTTAAATCTCTTATATTTGTTTCCTCCTTTAAGAGCCTTTATATCTTCAAAAGATGCTAGAGAGAAATTTGGATAGGTTTAGAGCCATTGGAGGACTTTAAATGTGTATTAAATGTGGCCCAAAATGAATGAAAAAATAGTCATTATGAAAATTTTCCATCGTAGGGTTGACCCCTAGGTCATCCCCTACGACCTAGGGGTCGACCTCTATGACAAAAAATCCAAAAAACCCTATATTTTATTTTTTTTTGCCTTTAGAACAGCAGAAGTCGACCCCTAGGTGGACCCCTGGCATAGGGGATGACCTAGGGGTCATCCCCTTTGGTGTGCCAGTCAGCCCCTTTGATAGGGATCAACCTAGGGGTCAACCCTTTTCTTCAAACTTAATTTTCTCTCAAAATCTACATCCAAAAAATATGAAATTATCTTCAATAGATCATAAATCTTCTATTCTTACTTTTGAGGCTTTCAAAATAAATTTTTTTTAATTTTATAAAATTTATGATTTTGCCTCTCGTCATCTTTCTTCTTGATTTTTTTCTAAATTATGCATCTAAAATTTATAAAACTACCTCCAATAGATCAGAAATCTTCTAGATTTATTGTTCAGGCTTCCGAAACATATTTTCTCTAACTTTATAAAATTTATGATTTTTCTCCTAAAATATAATAAATTTTTTTCAAGCCAAAATCATTAGTATCTTGCTCAAATATTTTATAATCATCAAAATCAATTCTTAGAGCAACAATCTTCTCCTTTTTGATGATGACAAAATATTTATGCATAAGCAAAATAAGACATGCATAGAACATTAAAAAAAAATAGTGCCATTAAGAATTTTAAGTTTAAAATTAAGATAATATATAGATATATTTAATTGATGTAAATTTTTAAGGCATGAGCTTTATAATATCAAGATATAATGTCAATGCCTATAGGTAGATGATCATAGTGTCTCATTACTATAAAGGATAGAGAAATCATAGTATAAATCTCAATTTCTTTAAAATAACTTAGTTCTTTTAGAAGAGAGGTTAGGAGCTACATTAAAAAAATTGCCAATCATCAAGCATGTAATTTTAACATCATCAATTAACAATTATTGCTTATACCAAATAATATATTTACTCTCCCTATTTGACATCATCAATTAAAAACTACTCTTTTCTTGTTTGAAATAAAAATTTACTCTCTCTTTTATGACAGAATAAGATGCCAATATTCAAAATATATAAGAGTCATAGGAGTCATACATCAAATAAATAGTTCTAGTCAAAATATATAAAGATGCGACATGGAGTTTACATAAAAATTCTAAAAATAGAAATAGTTAGCCATACAAGATAAACACCACATACAATTAAAATTAGCCAATATATGTCATAAAGTAATTGACTAAACATATGAATGCATACTTTATGAATATTCTCAATTTATCTTTAGTTTATTGCATATTTTTTATATACTCATTATACTATAATATCTCAATTTAAATAAATGAGTATTAAGGTTTCAAGCATCAAATTATTGACTATTTTAAGCATCAATTCATTAAGCATATACTTAACATTCTTCTTTTCATTTTTGATAATCATTAAAAAGCTTATGGGAAGAATTAAGAAAACCATCAAAATCAATAAGATATAGGAGGGTATCAAATGAGAGATGTATCAAATTTAAAAAATAAAGTTAAATAAATCATCTTCTTTTTTAAAACTTATCTTTAGATTTAAAACATAAAACATTGCTATTCTTTTAGAAATTTGCTTGAATTCAAATATCAAAGGCTCCTCCCTTATTAAATGATTATAATTTTTATAATCAGATTTTTAAATATATATTTTTAATCTTTAAGAAGAATAGAGCTTTTCAAAATTTTGAACAAAAAATCAAGCATAATATTTTTTTTTAATGTATCAAACAAATCATTAAAATATATCATCAAAATTAATTAAAATTCAAAATATATATATATCAAATTCAAAAATAATTAATTTAATTTTAAGAGGATATTAAATTTGAATTTCATGGGATATTTAATGTGAAAATAAGTATGTTTAATATCAAATTTGCATTGATATCACTCTCTCCCTTTTTAAAAAAAATTAATTTAGATTTTTTATGTCAATATTGAGGAATAGAGCTTTTCAAGATATTTCAGCACATTTGATACTAAGAAAAGTAGGTTTGATGTCAAATTTCTATTTGATATCATCAATTTAAATTTTTAATTCAATTTCAAAAAATAAATATTTTTAAATAAAATAAGTATAATAGAAAAAAATTGACATCAATTTTAATATTTATTCTTTACTTTTTTCAAGAAGTTTTAGTCAATTAAACTTTGAAAATGTATGTATCAGAAAAGTATGAAAGATAGTATCAAAGCTAAAAATAATTTTATAAGGATCTTACATTATACATTAAAAATTTTATAAATTTATTTCTAGGAGTAAGAAGAGTTTTCAATTCAATTCAACTCCAAGAATGTTAAGAATATTTGAATAAATTAAATTATAAAATCAGCATATAAATGATACCACTTTAAACAAGTTTTAATATTTGAGAATAATTTGTTTGCCTGATACTACTTTAAATTAGTAGTATTTAAATCAAATAAATTAAATTGAATAAACATATGAAAGCACGAATTGAAAAGACTATAAGGCATTTGATTGACAGTTTGAATTTAATTAAAATAAAATATAAATTTAAAAAAGTTATAAGATAAATAATTGAGAACTTGAGATTAATATCGATATTTTTAATACTAATTTACAGCAAATGTCTCTCCTATTTTCAAAAGTGAATACCATAAAATTCATCATATGATATTTTTAAATTTATTCTTTCTCTTTTTTTTAAGTGAAGTACTATTAATTGATACCATTTTAATCTTTAACTAATACTAATTTGACTTTTAAACATAAATTTTTAAATTTGATTGATATCAATTTTGTAATTAATTCATTTTAAATGAATTCTCTTCCTTACTTTTGCGAATAAAGGTATTTTCAATTAAATAGTCTTTTAAGATCAAATTATTTTTTTTAGTATTTTCTTTCTCTATTGCACATATTTAAAGTAAGCATATTGAGTTTCAAATAATCAATCAAATCATGATATAGTAAAAAAAAATTTTATGAAAATTTAACTTTCATTGATTTTAAAATGAAATATTTACAGTAGGATGTCTTCAATCATGACAACATCAAAATGATCAATTGATGTAAAGTATTTTTGAAATATTCATTGATCATTAAAAAATAATAGCACAATTAAACCAATCAAAGTATGAATTGATAAGTCAAAAAATATATAAATGCTTAAATCAAAGATGAACAAATCAAGTAATATAAGTAATTTCTTTTCAAGTTTTAAAAAAATTATTTCTTTTGGCATAATTCAACCAAAAATAGAATAAGATTTAGTTTAAAAAATATTTTTTTCTCATTTAGAAAGTATAATTTTAATACTATTTTTTTTTTCAAAATTATAGATTCAAAAAGAAATGCTTTTCAAATTTTGCTAAGGAATAGCTTTAAGCTTTAAAAATCCATGATAAATAGATTCATTCAAAATTGAGAATTTAGATATATTATTATAAAAAAATTATTTAATTTAATTTTTTTAAGAAAATATTTATTTTTTCAAGAAATATTACACATTGAGTTTAGAAAAGATATCAAACGTTTGTAATTTGTCTCAAACATTATCATATTAAAATATGGCTGTGCAAATTTAGATTTGAGACAATATTTTTTTCTTTCTTTATTTTTTTTTATCAAAAGATGGAGTGCAAGGTGATAAAATCTAATACAAATTATTTTAATTTTTTTATCAAAAAAGATAAATTCATTAAGTTTAAATCAAATTATTTTGATAAGTTATTTTGAATTGATACCAGTAAACTATGCAAATAAATCATAGAGAGATTTACTATTTAAATTTAAAAAAAAATTTCTTAAAAAATATTACTCAATTTAGTTCAAAAAAGATATGAAATTTTTTAAATTTATCTCAAAAGATATCATATAAGCTATGCAAAATCAGATTTGAGACAAAATATTCTTTTCTTTTTATCGAAAGAAGGCAATGGAGTGCAAGGTAGTATAAAATCTGTTTGATAATAATTATGAAACTTTACTTTGATACCAATGCAAAACATGAATAAATATGTTCACATGAAAGCACAAGTATAAGTGAACCAACAAGTCAAACAATAAATAAATACCTATTAATCATTTTTATGAGATTCAAAAATTATTTATCTAGAATTTTCATTTGGAGTAAAATATTTTTCAAGATTAAGCTTGATACGAATTAATTATTAAAAATCATGATAGGATCAAACCATGCAAAGTATGATTGAATAAAAAGTAAAATAAAAATAATTTCTCTAAAGCAAATCAAATAATTAGAATAACACGAGTGCATAAATAGATCAAAATAACTTTACTTTTAATATTTTAATAATATTTTCTCTTATATAGTTCAATTTTTTTTGTTTTTCATAATAAATGCTAGAAAACTTTATTTTCTTAACTCTCTCCTTGTGTTGAAAAATTAACTTTTCTTAATTTTCTTCCTATTTCTTTCAAATTAGGCATATTTAATTAATTTAAACAAGCAATCATTTCTCCTCTTTTGTTTTGCAAGCAAAGCACATATTGAGTCAAACAAATAATATTAAACACATTAAATTTTTACAAAAGATGAAATTTTTACTGATTAGCCAATGGTGATTATAAATATAAAATCATGAAAGCATGCAAAATATATGAGAGCTATATCCTATATAGATGCCAAAAATAGATTGAAAGGATCACTAAAGCTGTGAAAAGAAATCCTAGCATCTTAAGTAAGTATATGTCAGGATAATCCTAAGGTGTAAGTCTAGGCTAGGTAGAAGAAGAGTGTAGTCTAATATCTCTAAATGACTGGATTTGGTAGTAAACATTCTTCCTCACTATAGTGAGTACTTGAAACAATCTCCCTAACTCATCTCTGATCAATGATAATGCCTCCATCTAATCTCATCTCGTTTGGTGTGCCTTTAATATATACCTCTAAAGCTTTGCACAAACTGACACTATGATCTTGATGGAGAATCTCTCAACAAATGCATCCTCATCCAATCTATCAGATAATCATGAGCTAGTATCTGGATGGTTGATCTATAAAAGTGAAGCTATCTCTATTTATTCATGCTGCTCTGCTAACTTCTTGTCCTGATATTTACTATAGTAGACTCTACTGTAGGAGTCTCATCATTATTATCTGCTATAGCATGAGAGCTAAGATCCTCAATACCCTCAATTATTATCTCGATCAAATATAAATCTTAAATGTATAGCTGCGTAAGATAATCTGAGATGCTCCTACTGGTCTGTATATGTGTAGCGTGTATCCAATGCTATCAATATTTATCTCAATCTGCACATCTTTCACTTTGGAAACTAAACTTCTCTCTTTCTTTGGGCAAAATGCTTTTAGAGTGCCATTGGAGAACAAGGACTATAAGATTAGAATAGAAATAGAGAGGAAAGGTCCGATTTCAGTAGGAGAGGAGTTTGAAAGAAATTACGGCTCGAGAAAATTGACAATGGAATGATAGAGCCTTGCAATATTTTTAAATAGGAGAACTAATTCCAGAAAAAAGGGGTTAACTCCTACTAAATCAAGAGTCAGCTCTTTGAAGCAGAAAATAGTTCAAGTAGTTTTTGATTCAAGAAAATTTAATCAAGTTGTATAAGAATTAATAGACAATCAAATCGATGATCAAGAAAGATATTTAAGTTAAATTTGGGGATCAAGAATTAATCAATCATGGGGGCAAGATTATCAAAGAATTCATGCAAAAGAAATCTCGATATAGGCTCTATAAGTTTTAGTTGAACTATGAAATTCCAAATCCTTAAGGATAAGCTAATATGCAATGTAATTCAACACATCAAGCACTTAAGTTTTATGAATAGATGTTTTATCTTCAAGTACTTAGATTATGCAAAATTTTAAGAAATTTTAATATTTAAGCAACTTATGAGGGAATGCCAAAAATTAGTTTTGCATGTATATTCAGTAATTCAAAAACATTCATATCCAATTAAGAATCTTTTAATTTAAGTTTATTAATTGCAAAATTGATATGGGGAAGCTATTATATCACATTGAATTTTAAGATAGTTTCAATTTATATCATAACATAATATTTAGAGGAGAACATATTAATTTTTTAAAATCAAAGTATTCAAATCATCAAAATCAATCAATCATACTAATCTTACTAACATATAAAAAAAATTTCAAGCAAGTAATCATAATATGAAATCATAATGATAGATCATTAAAATTAATAGAATTAATCAAACAAATATTGATGGTATGATATGAAAAAGTTTAGATTTTCCATCTAAGTCCATTCCCAAGGCATCCAACTACAAGTATTTTCTTATTTTATTCCATTGGATCCTTGCTATACCTACAAAATCATTTACTAGTTTTTCATATCCAAGTCATCTTGGGTCCATGAAGGTTAGAGCTCATGATTCTTTTTGGAACCCAAATCTTCTTCACATTTGAATTTTTAGATTTACTAGAAAAACATGTATAGGATTTATGTCCTACTTTTTCACATTTAAAGCAAATAATATTTGAAAACTTGTTGCTTGATGAGTTCACAAAAATATTTTTCAAAAATTTTTATTTCTTAAGAGGATTATAGCCTAGGCCAACTTTATCATAAATAGCCTTTTGATTTTCAAGTATCATTTAAAGTTTATTTGAGCTAAGAGTGAACTTTTCTACCATAGGTTTTAACTTAGCAATTTCAATTCTTAGATTCAAATTTTCTTGAGTTAAAACTAATTTCTCATTTAAAATTATCTTATTTTTTTTAGAAAGGATATTAAAATATCATTTTTCTTCTTAAGCTCAACATTTTCTTTAACTAATAAATTTTTAGATTTAATCAATTCTTTCTTTTCTTTAGTTGAAGAATTAATTTGTTTCAAGAAATCTTTCTTTTCTTTGGCCATGTTTTTTATATTTTTTAATAGATCTTTTTTTCACTCAAGATTTTATTTTTCTCTTCAACCAAAGATAGATTAGATTTTTTAAGTTCTTTATTTTGTAGCCTTATCTTTTTTTGTTCATCAATTAACTCATTAAAGGCTTCATATAATTCATCAAAAAAAAATTTAGAGGAGTATTCATGATATATCTCATCATTTTGAGCCATGAGGCAATAATTTTCTATACATTTTTTCTCTTTCTCATTCTTCTCTTCTTTGCTTTGCTCCTGCTTAATCAATACTTTATTTTTCTTTTATTTTTTTCTTTTCTTCTTCTTTTCATCCTCATGCACCATGAGGCATGAGTTAAGATGAGTTTTTTTTTTCTTAGAAGCTTGATATTTCTCTTTGATTTGCTCCCTCAAAAGTAGTTTTTAATTTCTTTTATATTTAATTTACTAAATTATATGAAGAAATTGCATTAAAAATATTTATGTCTAACGAACAATAAAGTAAATTCATTGCTTTAGCATTCATTTGAATTATTTCTTTATCATGAATTGATGCATTAGGTGTGTGTAGATCATTGATTATAATTTTTCATAAATTATAGTCATGTACTTTAATGAATAATTTTATCCTAGATTTTTAATAAGTATAATTTGAGCCATCAAACAATGGGGGTCTGTCTATAAAATGTCCATCATTAAAAATAGATTTTATTTTGGATTGCTAAAATCTTTGGCTCTTAATGGTTAAATCAATAATTAATAACAGAGCATCTGCTCTGATACCACTTATTGCCCAACTATGCAACCCAAGAGGGAGGGTGAATTGGGTTTTTAAAATTTTAAAGCTAAATTAGAATAACAAAGATAATGTGATAATATGCAAGTTGTATATGGTGGATGATTTAAGTGAGATGAAAAGATAAATAATAAGAGAGCAAGTATTTAAGAAAATAAAAATAGAGAAAAAGAAAGCACACCATAAACAAGCAAGATTTGTAGTGGTTCGGTGCCAACTTTGCACCTACATCCACTCTCCAAGCTTCTACTTGAAAATTTAAATCCACTAACGATATTCAAACTGAATACACCATTGAAAACCTCCAATCCTATATATCCCAAGCTAGCATGCTTATTTTTTGGGTACAAGCCAATCTTACACACTTCGATTCAAGGTTCAAAGAGACCTTCCCAGATTTTGGAATCCTCAAAACTTAAAACAATATGAAAATAGAGTATAAGAATTAATGATAATGAAATATAAAGTTAGCCCCTTTAATGAGCAAATAAAATATTAAAAACTCTTTACATAATTAAGAAAGAAGCTTTTTTGATTTTTCTCAAAGTTGTTGAAGACTTGAATAAGCTTTTGAGGGATTGGTGAACTTGAAACAAAAGCTTCTTTGCTTGAAGAGGGCTTTTTGCTTAGGACTAAAATGAATGCTTGAATCTCTTGTATTTTTTCCTTCTTTAAGAGCCTTTATATCTTTAATAGATGCTAGAGAGAAATGTAGATAGGTTTAGAGCCGTTAGAGAACTTTAAATGTGCATTAAATACGGTCCAAATTGAATGAAAAAATAGTCATTGCGGAAATTTTTCGTCGCAGGGGTCAACCCCTAGGTCGTCCCCTGCACAGGGGTCGACCTCTGTGATAGAAAATTCAAAAAACTCTACGTTCTATTTTTTTGCCTTTGGAATAGCAGAGGTCGACCTCTGGCACAAGGGATGACCTAGGGGTCGTCCCCTTTGGTATGCCAATCAACCTCTTTGATAGGGGTTGACCATTTTCTTCAAACTTGATTTTTTCTCAAAATATACATCTAAAAAATATGAAATTACCTCCAATAGATCATAAATCTTCTATTTTTGCTCTTGAGACTTTCAAAATAGATTTTTTTCTAATTTTATAAAATTTATGATTTTGCCATTCGTCATCTTTCTTCTTGATTATTTTCTAAATTATGCATCTAAAATTTATAAAACTACCTCCAATAAATCAAAAATCTTCTAGACTTGTTGTTGAGACTTTTAAAATATATTTTCTCTAACTTTATAAAATTTATAATTTTTTTTAAAAATATAATAAATCTTTTTTCAAGCCAAAATTATTAGTATCTCGCTTAAATATTTTATAATCATCAAAATCAATTCTTGGAGCAACAACAACCAACCTATATGGCATACAGCGATCTATGCTCGATAGATGCTGTTGTCCTTATTAACAGTCTATTATTTAATCATGAATAGTTTAAGAACTAATCGATAAATTCTCTCTTTATCGAAACTAAATAGTCCTAAAGACTTTCATCACAACAATGGAGTTTATTAGAAGATGTAGGCTTTATAATGAAAAATATCAAAATATTTATTTTATTCATTAATAAATTAATTATAATTATAATATAGCTCAACTATTAATAGATTGATGATTGACTTTGAGATATATTTTTCAACAAATGCATCAGCATACATTCAAAATTTCTATGCAGCCTAACTAGTGAGCTTTAAAGAGCCTTCATTGCTATTCAACCACTCAACCAGCTATGCAATTAAGGTATTCTCAAGTAAAGAAAGAGAGCATTCATTGCAAAAGCCTTCAAATCACATAGCTTGTGCATCAAAGCTTCAAATTAGTTCTTTAAGGAGTTTGTTTATATTTAAATTTTTGCACTTTCAAATTTCTATATTTCAAGTTTTAAAAGAGTTGAAACTTAGGGAAAATAGGCTTATCCAAGTCTTGAATTGGATTTGAACCAGCCTAAAAGTGGCTTGGAGTTAGGTTTTGATTAGTTAGCCCACAAATCAACTGGATTTAGATTATGAGCCTGGGTAAAATAATCTTACTGTAATCCTGATGATTATAGTGAAAATCTTAAGTGAGAAGCTTGAGAAATGGACGTAGGTATTGGGTTTGACACCAAACCACTATAAAAATTTTATAGCTTTATATGTGTGATTCTCTTCATTAGCTACAATCATTTTTTACATATTTATTCACTACATTTTTAGCATATAAATATTTTTATTCTATACATACACTTGCTAATCTAAAAAAAATTTTAAAAACCTAATCCCCTCCCCCCTCTTGGGTTGTTCTTCTAAGCAATAAGTAGTATCAGAGCAGGTGCTCTTATATTATTTATTATTCTTTTGATTAAAAGTAATCAATTAATATGATAATCCAATTATATATTTTTCTAATGGAAGGACAGTCCACAAATAAGCCTCCTTTATTTAATGATTCTAACTACACATATTAAAAAGCATGCATGCGCATATTCATTCAAGTACCTGATTATGACCTATGGAGTGTCATAATCAATGAACCACATACACCTATAATTAGCATTAAGGATAATATAATTCCTAAATTCGAAAGAGAATGAGATGAAAATGATAAAAAATTGGCTCAATTGAATGCTAAAGTAATGAATATGCTTTATTGCTCACTTGATGCCAATAAATTCAATCAAATTTTTACTTATATTTCAGCCAAAAAAATATGGGATAGACTTAAGGTTATCCATGAGAGTATCAATCGAGTAAAAAAATCTAAAATAAATATGTTAGTGCATAAGTATGAACTTTTTAAAATGAAATCAACTAAAAGTATTACTGAAATATTTACACATTTTACTGATAATATAAATAGACCAAAATGCTTAGAAAAATCATACACTAGCAGTGAACTGGTGAGAAAAATTCTTAGATCTCTTCCTCGAATTTGGAAGGCAAAGATGATGGTTATACAAAAAGCTAAGGATCTCAACACCTTGCCCCTTGAAGAGCTTCTTGGTTCTCTCATGATACATAAGTTAACCATGAAGTAAAACTTAAAAGATAAAATCAAGAAGAAGAAGACCGTGGCCCTCAAATCCATAGCAAAGTAAGAAGATGAAGATGATGAGGAATCCAAAGAAGAAGATGATGATGAAGAAATGGCTCTTATAACTGATAAGTTTAGAAGATTTATAAGAAAGAAAAAGCCAAACTTCAAAAAAACATCCTTCTTTAAAGATGAAGCTAGTAAAGATCGAGAGAAAGATAAAGTTAAGGAGCAACCTATATGCTTTGAGTACAAGAAAATGGGTCATTTCAAGGTAGACTATTCTTTATTGAAGAAATCCTCTAAGAAAGTAAAGAAGAAGGAGATGATGGCAACTTGGAGCGATAATAAAGATTCAGATTCAGATGAAGAAGGACATGAAGTGGTCAATCTTTGTCTTATAGCTCAAGAGGATGAGGTAATACCTAACACTCAATCTGAATTTTCATTCAATGAATTACAAGAGATATTTTATGATTTATATGATGATCTCGAAAAGCTAACATTGAAGAACAAAAACTAAAATCTATTAATCAAAATCTGATCAAAGAAAATGAAGAAATATTAATAGAAAAAGAACTTATTTTTGTAGAAAACTAGAACTTAAAAAAAAAATTGAAAAATATAAATCTATAATTGATAAGTTTACTTTAAGTTCTGAAAAACTGTACATGTTACTTAACAATCAACAAGCTATTTTTGAAAAAGCTGGAATTAGTTTTAAAACTCAAAAAAAGCAAAAACTTCTAAAAATTTTTTTGTAAAAGGTTCACCTTCAATATCACAAGAAGTAATCTATTTTTGTTGCCAAAAATCTGGACACAAATCACATGTCTGTAATTTTAGAAAAATGAAAAATAATTCAAACAATAAGAAGGTATGGATTCTCAAAAAAACCATGGTTACTAACCTTAAAGGATCCAAGATGACTTGGATACTTAAAACCCTCACTTGATTTTTGATTGCAAGTGTATCTTGTAGCCAATAGAAAGAAAAAAAAAATAGTATCTAAATAGTGGCTACTCAAGGCACATGATGGATGAGAAGGAGCATTTCATCACTCTTAAAGCTAAGGAAGGAGGGATTGTGACCTTTGGTGATAATGGCAAAGGACACATTATCAAAAGTGGTAAAATATGTATCATTCCTTCTATCTTTATAGATAATATACTCTTAGTAGATGGCTTAAAGTATAACTTATTGAGTATAAGTCAATTTTATGATAAAGGATTTAAAGTAGTTTCGAATCACTTTTTTGCATAGTTACTAGCCCTATTGATAATAGCATTTCTCTTATTGGACATAGATATGAAAATGTATACTTAGTAGATTTAAATGATTCTTCCATCAAAAGAAGCTAATGTCTAGTTGCAATGAATGATAAGATCAATGAAAATAGTTGGCTATGGCATCATAGATTAGGACATACTAGCATGAATTTGATTTCTAAACTAGTTAAAAGAGATCTTGTGAAAGCTTTGCCAAAACTTAACTTTGAGAAAAATAAAATTTATGATGTATGTCAATTAGAAAAATAAACTAGAAGTTTCTTCAAATCAAAAATTATTGTTTCAACTTTTAGACCCTTTGAACTACTTCATATGGATTTATTTAGACCAACTAGGACCACAAGCCTAAGTGGCAAGAAATATGGACTTATAATTATAGATGATTTTTTAAGATTTATTTAGATTTTATTTTTGGTATAAAAGGATGAAGCATTTTCAGCAGTCACTAAGTTTTTCAAGAACGTTTCAAATGAAAAGAATCTCCCCATTGTGTATTAGAAGTGATCATGGAATGAAATTTAAAAACCAACATTTTGAAAATTTTTGTAATAAAATGGAGATTAAACATAATTTTTCTACTCCTAGAACACCTCAACAAAATAGGATTGTGGAAAGAAAAAATAGAACCCTAGAGAAAATGGCCCAAACCATGTTATGTGAAAGCCATCTTCCAAGATATTTTTGAACTGAAGCTATCAATACAGCATGTTATATTCTACATAGAGCATTGATAAGGCCAATATTAAAGAAAACTCCTTATGAAATTTGAAAAAATAGAAAACTAAATATTAGCTGCTTTCATATTTTTGAATGCAAATGCTTTGTTCTAAATAATGATAAGGATAATTTAGATAAATTTGATGCAAAATCTGATGAAGGCATCTTCTTAGAATATTCCACCTCGCATATAGAATTTTTAACAAATGCACACTAATTGTTGAAGAATCCATACACGTAGTATTTGATGAAACTAACAACTATCTTCCAGAAAAGAAGATAGGGCTGATGATGATGCAGAATTAATTGAAAAGTAAATAAAGGATTTTACATCAAAAAATTAGCAACTCAAGACAATATAGAAGAGAAAAAGCTAAACCTAAAGATAAAAATCTTGATGATACTCAAATTCAAAGTCTACCAAAAGAATGGAGGTATGCACTTGGCCACCTTAAAAATCAAATCATTGGTGATCCATCATAAGGAGTAAGAACTCGTGCATTCTTAAGAAATATCAATAATTATTTAGCCTTTGTATCTCAAATTAAACAAAAAACTATAAAAGAAGCTAAAAATGATTCAAATTGGATAAATACAATGCATGAAGAATTAAATCAATTTGAAAGAAATAGAGTTTGGACCCTAGTTGATAGACCAAGTAACCATCCAGTAATTAGAACCAAATGAATATTTAGAAATAAGCTAGATGAAAATGAAATAATAACTAGAAATAAAGCTAGATTAGTAGCTAAAGAATAATTGACAAAATCTTTATCCCAGTAGCTAGATTAGAAATAATTAGGCTACTACTTACATTTTCATACTTTATGAATTTTAAATTATACCAAATAAATGTCAAGAGTGCATTTTTAAATGAGTACATAGCCGAGGAAGTATATGTTGAACAACCATCTGGATTTGAAAGTCATACATATCCTAATCATGTTTATAAATTTCATAAGACACTTTATAGTTTAAAATAAGCTCTTAGAGCATGGTATGAAAGACTAAGAAAATTTCTAATTGATAATGAATTCTCTAGAAAAATATTGATAAACTTTTTTTAAAAAAAAAATAAGAACTTATTAGTAGTATAAATTTATGTAGATGATATTATTTTTGGTACTTCATACTAATGAGAATCTTTTCCAAGAGTTTGCCAAATTTATGCAGGAAGAGTTCGAAATGAACATGATGGATGAATTGAACTTCTTTTTCGAACTCCATATCAAGCAAAGTAAAGAGGAAAACTTCATCAACCAAACAAAGTACACAAAAAAAAGTCTTGAAAAGTTTTGAAATGGATAACTCAAGACCAATAGGTACACCCATGAGCCCCTCTTGCAAACTTGATAAGAATAAAAAGGATAAGAAAATTGACACTAAATTATATAAAGGTATGATAGGATCATTGCTCTATCTTACTGCAAGTAGATCTGACATTATGTTTAGTATTTGTATGTGTGCTAGATATTAATTTGATTCTAAAGAATCTCATGCTTTAGCAATTAAAAAAATATTTAAATATTTATCTGGCATACTTAATACTAGATTTTGGTATGATAAATTATCACCTCTAGAATTAATTGGATATACTGATTCTGATTTTACTGGATGTAAGTTAGATAGAAAAAGTACTAGTGGCAGTTATCAATTTCTTAGAGTTAATCTAATTTCATGGTTTAGCAAGAAATAACACATAATAGCATTATCTATAGCTGAAGCTGAATATGTTGCCGCTGGAAGTTGTTGTACTCAGATTTTATGGATTAAACAATAACTTGAAGATTTTGGCATAAAATTTAACAAAATTTTAATAAGATGTGACAATACTAGTACTATTAATTTAACTAAAAATCTAATTTAACACTCAAGATCCATATATTTTGAAATAAGACATCACTTCATAAGAGATAATGTGCAAAATAATGATGTGATGATTGAGTTTATTAGTATAGATAAGCAATTAGTAGATATTTTTACTAAACCCCTTAATGAAGAGAGATTTAGCATAATTAGGAGAGAACTAGGAATGCATTATCAGTTAGATTTAGCCCAAATCTAGATTTTTCTAATCCAATAATCCTCATACAACTTAAAAATCTCTTCATTACTATAAGGATCCCATTTAGTAAATTTGCTAATGCATTCAAAATCATGTTCCTTTCCTGAACGTTCTCAAAACTCTTATGTTCTATAAGCCTATTAACTCATCAAACCCAACTATTAATAATTTCTCATTCAAATGTATCAATTCTCTCCTTGTGAAAAATTAAAATTTTACGCCACTTAACCTGGAGTCAACTCATGCTTACATGAAAAGTCGGCTTCCGCTAGAGTCGACTCATGGAAACCTAGAGTCGACTCATGGTCAGAAATCTAGTTTTTAAAATCGAATCCTCTCCTCTTTATCTCACTTCATCCCTTCACTGTTCAATCCTAGAACTATTTTAAGGCTGTGAGGGACCGTCCATTGACACCTCCATCTATCATCTTCTTGGATTTTCTTGGATATTTCCTCCACAGTATGCAATGATGCCTAGGAGGAAGATCTATGTTGTCCAAAGAAGACTGAATCCAACGAAGCAGCATGAATCTTCAAGTGATGGAGATTCCAACTACAATGAAGGTAACCCCATTCCCCAATCACTTGCTCCTCCTTCTCCCTCACTTTTGGACCGATAGGTAACCACCAGGAGAAATATGGATTTTTGATTTTTTGATCGGAAGGGTTTGAAGATTCGCACCTAGATCCAACACCAACAGTGGGAGTAATTCTTTTCCATCAATCAGCCCAACTATCCTCATTTGGTTCAAGAGTTCTATAGGTGCATGTTGAGAGGAACGAATGACCTAAAATGTACAGTAAAAGGAGTCACCTTTTGCCTTACCCCCGATAGACTTACACAGATTTGGGGATTACCTACTAAGGGATTAGCACCACAACGTCCATCTGATAGGGATTTTGCCCTTAGGTTGATTACCGGGTTGAACAACATAGAAAGAATCACAAAACTAGAAGTAAACAATTTGTCTATTGAAATGAGAGTACTTAGCCACATAGTAAAACTAGAAGTAAACAGTTTGTCTATTGAAATGAGAGTACTTAGCCACATAGTTGCACGGATTATCTTTCCCAAGATTGGTAGATTCGATCTAGTTCTAGACAAAATAATTGGCATTATGGACTACATTGTCCGAGAGGAGCAGCTCAACCTTTCATTACTAATTTTTAGATAGATGAGTGATGGAGTAGGCAGGACTAGAGCATGTCTTCCTTATGGTATAACCCTAACCTCTATCTTCAAAAAGGTTGGGATAGATTTTAATGGGGAGCTTTCTATTCATTTGAGATACATAGATACTTATGAAGAGAAAACACTTACATGAATGGATTATCGAAGGCTGGATGGTAGATGGATCAAGAGAGCATCTAGACAAGAGCAACCACTGACCCAAGATGGTGTCAGACTGAGTTAGCCTATAGATATTTTTCTGACACAGCCTTCGATCGAGTCAGCTGTAGACCCATTCATTACTCCCTTAGGTTGTTCTGACAAAGCTCATCCTCCATCCATTCAAACTGTTGATGATCAGGCTACTATGATCACTCATATTATTTTAGATGGATTGAGACCATAATTTGAGGGGATTCAGACTGAGATTGGTAGGCTGGCATCTGAAGTTGGATGCCTGGTTCAATTGATGGTGCAGAGATAGAGATCCAGTATGTCCTTAGGACTGATCACATCACTCTTAGCTTCTATGAGATAGCTAGTGGATCTTCTGAGGATGCATGCTCCACCAGGATCGCAGCAATAGCAACCATAGCAGCAGCATTGACAGCAGCAGAAGTAGTGGCAGAGGTAGCAGTATCAGCAGCAGCAACAGCAGCTGAGACTGTTGAGGTAGATGCAGATATTTTCTTTGTTCTAGTTTCACCTCCAGTTTCAAAGCCTCTCCATTGTGTACTTGATCAACCTCCGACCACACAGCCTCCTTCTAGATCTCTTAGGACATATTCTCGAGCTGGAGGTCCATCCACTCGTACTAGGAGTAAGATGGTGACTAGAGCTAGCTCCTCCAACACTCTTGATGTTCCATCTAACTGATTCACTAGGACCTAGGTTCTTCCTCTATATCTATAGGAATCAGTCAATATCTATAGGGATTAGGCTTCGATACTTTATTCTGCTTGTGTTGTATGAAACATATATCTATGAACAATGTATTACTTTTTCTATCTATGAATGTCTACTTTTATATATCCTTTTTCCAAGAATGATTGTATTGCTTGAATGTTTACATATCCTTTTCTTGTCATTAATTCTTTGATGATGACAAAAAGGGAGAGAAAAAGATAAGCATAAAGAAGAAAAAAATAAGCATAAAGAAAGGAAGAAGATATAAAAATGAAGGAGAAAAAGATAAGCATAAAGAAAGGGAGAGCATACAAATAAAAGTAATAAGAAAAATAAAACAAATGCAACAAATGACAAAGAAAGAGGAAGGATACAAATAAAAGTAACAAGAAAAATGAAACAAGTGCAATAAATAACACATACTTTAAAATTCTAAAAATATGACACATACTTTAAAATTCTGAAAACTTTGGCACAAAATAGCACATACCATAAAATTCTGAAACTTTTTAATTGATGGCACATTTTACTTTTAATAAATAGAAAGGAGAAGGATCATTGTAATTAAAATGATAAATTACGAAAAAGAATGGATGAATCTGTGTATAATCTAAATTTGCATTGGTCATCTTAAGTTATAAATATGGAATGCTGCTCTCTTCACCTTGAATGCCTTTTTTTGAAATTGCAAATGTTATGCATGAACTCAAAGATTTTGTCATCATCAAAAAGGAGGAGAATGTTGACTCTAGGTATGATTTTGATGAATAACAAAACACTTAAGTTTATTTTTGATACTAATAATTTGGTTGGAGTATTTAAGATAAAGTTCAGAAAGACAGGAATCCATCTAAATGAAGCTTCATGTATTTGATCGAAAGAATTAAGAAAGAAGAAAAAAGAGATCAAGCCAAATATTTTTCAAAGAATACTAGGTTATGAACCAACTCAAAGAAAGTTTAAAGTTAAATTTGGCATGGTTTCAGTACTTGGCATAGATCAAGAGTCGACCCTAGATTAGTAGGAGCTAATTCAAGGACTCAAACAGGCATCATACTCAAAATTAGAAGACATTATTTTGAATCCTATCGCAAGAGTCGACTCATGGAGGAGTCGTCAGGAGTGGACTCAAGAAAAGCAGGAGCCGACTCATATCTCAGAAGGGCATCAATCTAAGAACATAACAATAAATATTTCACCCTACGACTGGAATCGACTCATGAAATTCAGGAGCCAACTTCGGCATGCAAGAATGGCACAGGCATAGAAAATACAGAATGTTGAAGCTTTCATCCTGTGACTGAAGTCAACTCAAGGCCCTAGAGAGTCGACTTCTAAATTTCTAACAGCTAGTTTTCAGAACTGTCCAAATTTTGTGTAGAACACTCTAAATGGCTTTTTCTAGTGTTCCAATGATTGTAAATCCATTTTTGGTATTCCTAACCTGGATTAGAAGACTTCTAAGACCATATTAAAGGAAAGGAACTCAAGGAATAAAGAAGGAAGAGAGGAAACACATCAGCATACATTCAAAATTTTTGAGGAGCCCAACTAGTGAGCTTTAAAGAGCTTCTATTGCCATTCAACCACTCAACCAGCTATGCAATTAAGGCATTCTCAAGTAAAGAAAGAAAGCATTCATTGTAAAAGCCCTCTAACCATATAGCTTGTGCATCAAAGCTTCAAATCAGCTCTTCAAGGAGTTTGTTTGTATTTAAATTTTTATACTTTCAAATTTCTATATTTCAAGTTTCAAAAGGGTTGAAACTTGGGGGATAGGCTTATCCAAGCCTTGAATTAGATTTGTACAAGCTTAAGAGTGGCTTGGTGTTGGTTTTGGTTGGTTAGCCTACAAAACTAACTGAATTTAGATTATGAGCTCGGGTAAAATAATCTTGCTATAATCTTAGTGATTATAGTAAAAATCTCAAGTGGAAAGCTTGAGGAGTGGACGTAGGTATTGGGTTTGACATCGAACCACTATAAAATTTTTGTGGCTTTGTGTGTGTGATTATCTTCATTAGCTGTAATCATTTTCTGCATATTTAATCACTATATTTTCAGCATATAAACATTTTTGTTCTGCATATATATTTGCTAATCTAAAAAAGTTTTTAAAAAATCTAATTCACCCCCCTTCTCTTGGGTTGTTCTTCTGGTTAACAAAAGTCCTCTCCTCTAGCAACTACAGAGCCTTACAGCCCCACTGCAGCAATAGTAGTTGTAGCTTCTACACCACCAGAGACACTTGCACCAGCACCTTTTGTCTCCTCCACTTGCCTTGATAATGATCAGAGGAGGAGGTTAGTAGATCTATTACTGGATAGATTGAGGATAGAGTATGAGCAGTCTATGGCACAGTAGTCATACCAAATCACTTCATTTTAGATAGAGCTACAAAGATGGCAAAGCAAGATAGCCTGACTATTCGATCGGATTAGTGCTCTCAAGCAGTGAGACCAGCCAAATGATCACATATATTTATCAGCATTATCTTAGGAGGCTACTTGCCTTAAGGGTAGGATTGAAGTTGAAGTCAAATTCAGTTTGAAGCTAGAGTGCTTGAAGCCTTTTAGCACTCTAGGATCATATCACTTCAAACCACCAGATGGAGATCACCATACCAGGTGCCATAGTTACGTTTGCTGCCAGAGGTTGAGGTTGTCAAGCATCTCTAGACATATTTTTTTCTTCTCAGAGCCAGCCGATCAACATGCTCATCCATCTCAGCCATCCCAACCTACCTATAGACTATCATTTAGGTCTTACACTAGATATGATGTAGGTTTCCTAGTTCACCCTACAGGTCCTAATATGACTAAGAGTAGGAATGGTGCCTCTTCTTCTAGAGCTCACCCTCCTATAGACCTTCCCTTTGATTAGGACTAGGATTAGGGTTTTTGGATTATTGATGATATTATGAGTATATGTTATCTTGTATTGATGTATTGTGTGTGCACTGTATTGACCTCTTTTTGTACACAGTATACTTATCTTACTTGTAAGAATTTATTTCTATGTAATGCAATGAAGTCTTTCTCTTCTATGTCAATTATATGTTTTCTATGTCTTATCTTTTTGAATGATAACAAAAAGAGAGAGAAATATCAAAGAAATAGGATAAATAATTGAAGAATAAGACATATATATATATAACACTGTAAAAGAAAAATGAGAAGATATGGGATCATAAAAATGGAACCATGAAGTAAATAATGAAAAACCAAAAAAAATGAAACAATAATTATCACTAAAGTAGATATAATGATGAATTCTTGCGCTAATACATTTGTTTGCTCTAATGTATTCTAATATGCTCTAATATATTTTGATACATTTGATTTGATATGCTCTGATATATTCTGATACCTTTGATTTGATAATTAATTCTACCTTTGATATATTAACTCTGATACAATTTACATACTAATTTTCAAAATCTTTAGCTCTGATACTTTAACAAATACACCATTAACATTAATATATTGTTGAGCCTTGATTTATTTTTCCTAATTTCCTTCACTCAAATATGTTATTGAAGTTATGATGATGAAATACGCTCAATACATATTTTGTTTTGATATTATTACATTATTTGCATGCACTCAAAGTTTTGTCATCATTAAAAAGAAAAAGATTTTTGATCCAATGATTGATTTTGATGAATACAAAATATTTGAGTACTTATTTTAATACTAACGAGTTAATGAAGTTCTTCTGTAGATGTTTTTGAAAAGCTAAAATCATTCTTGGAAACTTTGTATTGATTGACAAGTTTTGGAAGCAAAAGAGGATGATTGGATAAAGCTACATCATAAAAAATCAAGAAAAAAGAAACTTAAAGTTGGCTCTTAGTTTGAAAGAGTCAACTTTGGCATGCATTTTTCAAGTAGCACAAACCTCGAGTCGATCCCTACTTAAGTATGAGTCAACTCTCTTAGTCAAACAACATATAGAAGTTTTAGTACCAGACCTTGAGTTGACCCCCATTTGACTATGAGTCGACTCCCTTAAGAAAAATAAAGAAGTATTCTGTAAAACAGTGCTCGAGCCGACTCCTACTTATCTATGAGCTGACTTATAGTTGCTTGAGTCAACTTCTACTTGGCCTCGAGTCAATTCGATTGTGGCTGACAGCAATAATGGCTAGTCCTGTACAAAATCCAGATTTTTTTAAAATGATTTCAAACAACCAGTTCTTGGTCTCCAATGGCTAAAAATAGCTAGTTTGCTCTTTTTTGGAGTATTTAAAGGCATTCAAACATGATTAAAATAAGAGAGAAGTGCCAAGAAAAATAAAAAATAAAGAAAAAAGGCAAGCTTGAGTCCAAAAATATGTTTTTGAAGCATTCAAAAAGTTTTCCAGTGCATTGATTGAAAAGTTTCCTCAAATCAATTTTTAAAGAGCTCTATCGACTTTTATTTACTCTATTAGAAGTTTTTATTGTGTTTATATTTGTATTTCTTATTTTCTATTGTAAGCAAGTTTTAATTGGGACTGAAACATGAGAAAAGGCTAGTCCAAGCCTGAAATTAGATTGAGTTTGATTGATAAAGCCTAGGAGAGACTTTAGAAAAATGTTTTGGTTCATGAACCTGAAAAATTAATTGAATTTAGATTATGAGCTTGGAAAACAATCCTATTGTAATCTATGTAGAGTTTATAAAAAAATTCTTAAATGAGGCTTAGGGAGTGGACGTATGTACTGAGTTTGACACCGAACTATTATAAATCTTTAGTGTTTGTTTATAGCTTCTCTTTAGCTTATGTTGCATTTTAAATATTACTCATTCATTTTAGTATCCCTTACTTTGTTTCATCTCACCACATCATATACTCTAAAATATGTGTATAGTATGTTTTAAATTTTTGAAAAACTCAATTCAAACCCCTCCTCTTGGATTCTCTCTCTGGGCAATACATGTATTCCGGGTAATTATACTATTTTTACATGTATTCATTTGGATGTTGCATTCTGCTTCCCATGTGCATGCTACTCAATTGAGGAAAACTTCAGCCTACTGCTTATCTTCTAATTTGGCCCAACCTATCTTTCTATATTTCTAGTATGGTGGTTCTTACTATTTTGCCTCTGGTTTTGTTGGGTCATACTTCCATTTCTGGTGGACTATGTAATTTTCAAGTTCAGTTTGGTTATCCTTATAGCTACTGTTTTAATTATTGAACAATGTAGGTGGCATGCCTTTGCTTTTCTTACGGCAAAGTCCTTGGATGGTTTACACTCTGTTATTCTCTCATGCTTGTTGCTTCAAAGTTTATCTGTATTTTGGTTGCCAGCGTCCTTTTGCTATTAGGCTTTGGTTGCTTTTGCTTAGCTTATTCGGTGGTCTCAATGTCTCCGATTACCACGATATATACTACTGAAGTTTCGATGGCAGTAATACTAATGGGTGGACTATTTGTTGCTTCTTTCCGTGCTCTCCTTCCTATTTAGCCTCATTGTACTTCCTATATATAGTATTTACGATAAAGTAGTCAATCCTTTACGTCTTCTTTTGCTTTTTGTCTATATTTTTTATGGTTATGATTAAAAGCACTATCCTCCTTCCTGTATATAGTATTTGCAATGAAGTAGTCGGTCCTTTATGTCTTCTTTTGCTTTATGTCTATATTTTTTATGGTTATGATTAAAAGCATTATTCTCCTTTTTTTTTCATTTTGTTAGTATAGTTTTACATGATTACACTCTTGCTTATAATCCATATCATGCATTTTTATTTATTCTATGTATAGTCTTCTTAGAATGGAGCAACAAATATTCAAATTGAAGGTAAAATTTGGAGGATATTTTAAGAAGATTAATAATTCTATGAGAATGAAGTACAACTTTGGAAGATGAAAGAGTTGGTTAGTTGATGTTGATTGCTATTGCTATCAATAACTATATAATGATATAGTGCATACCTTCAATTTGAAGCTGGAAGAAACCATAAAGATTTGGTTTGTGGTTAGACATTTATCATACGTCCAAGTTTTATAATACTAGACATAGATCATAAATTAATGAGCTTGTTCGAGTAGTATAAGGATTTGAAAGAGTGCTTTTTCTTGTTACAAAAGATATGAATACAAAATAATTTTTTCAATCAACAATAGATAGCCAAGACCGAAAGTAAAATATATAGTAGTATTGCAACTATAATAGCATATGTTTGAGTGGATGAGCTAAAGAAGAACCAAAGGCAGAATAAAAGTGAGCATCTAGCTATCATAGCCATTGATATCTCAGTTGCTATTAAAAATAATGACCATGTTGGGATAAATGATTAAACTATATTTCAAGAGCAAGAAATATATACTAAAATTTATAGTTCTAAAAATAGTTATTATAGTATTTATAGTAGTAATTCTGATGATGATGATGATAAAAATGTCATAGAGTACAAGAGAGAGATATAAGAGATGGACAATGAGAATCCTAATATGGCCATAGGTCCTAATATGGCCATAGGGATAAAATATACAAGTCGAGAATACTTCAAGCTGGCATTAAGTCAATGTTATATTGAATGAATTTATTGTAAAAGTTCTAAAAAATGAGCTAGGTAGAATGACAGCAAGTCACCAAGATGAAGCATACTTCATACTCACTATCATGTGATGGTCATAAATTTCAGATATTACGGTTGAAATCTCAATTAATTTTTTGCATTATAAGGCTTATGAAATATATTGCATATATTAATATATTGATGTGTTTACATATGTAGGTCAAAAAATTGAAAGAGCCTCACATGTGCTCAATTGTGAATAAGTGTGGCAACTAACTAGCTATATAATTTTGGATACATGATAGAATGATTGGTTGGCTAAGAAAGAGAATGATTCATAATTTATCAAAATAAGGAGATTATTGTAGTTCCATCATCTTGAGCTTCCATATCATAGAGTTTGGTGAGGAAGGAAGATTGACATATCCATGATTCATGAAAATTGGTCAGATTCTTTTGAGAAAATGGAGGATTTCAAGGAAGAGCTTTTGAGAAAAAATCTTAGTATAGTAAAGCTAAAGTTAGATGTGGTTGGTGATAAGCATTACTTCTACTATTTCTTTATCCATTTACGAGCTTATAGTTTGCACTTCTTAATTGGCTATAGGCTTTTCATAGGCCTAGATGGTTATCACTTGAAGTGGAAGTTCATAGGTGTGATGGTGGCTAATATAGCATGGGATGGAAAAAATGATTTTTAGTTGCCTTTAGCACAATAGAATCTAAAAATAGTGTTAGCCAGACTTGGTCTTTAAAGACACTTGAAGAATTAATTGGAATTCTAGAAGGTTTAGTACTTGTATCAGATCAATAAAAGGGATTAGAAGAAGCGCTATAATGCATATATATTTTCAAATAGAATATAAAAAATGCATGAGGCGTCTATACAAAAACTTTCAAACAAAGTTCCTAAAGCACTGGCTTAAAATTAAGGTATTGGAACCTGCAAGGGCATACACAAAAGTTAAGATCATGATATCATGAATCAAATTCAGGAGGCTAGTGATAAGTGGTAAAAATATACTAATAAAAGTATTAAATTATAAAATAAATTTATTTATTTTTTAAAAAATTAATACTTTTATTAATCTTATATAGGAAAGAAGGCCATCAATGTGAAGATCTTATTTTTTTGATTCAGATGAAATAAATTTCAGGCAAAACGGACTTCAAACGAGCCCAGAATTGAATTTCAAAAAAAAAAAAAATGGTTCGATTCAAACCGGTTCAGAAAATCGACTCAGCGGTTTGGCCTGGTTCGACCAAAACAACAGACCAACCCACCGATGCAACGCTGACATCAGGATGACATCAGCATTTTTTGCGGCTCACGGTGGACCATTCGGAGGGTATTTTGGACATTTCACATCAGGAAAAGCGCTCCGATTGGCTGAAGAATGCGGCGGTCCACGAACATCGAGCTCGCGCATGATCCATGGAGGGCAATTTGGAAATTTTGGATGATCCAACGAACGATTTTCACTAAAACTCGATTGGACGGTCGAAACGAAGGCGCTAATGGACGGCATCTGCAGCTCCCGATCGAGATCCAATGGCTGAGATTCATCCCGAAGTTAAACTATAAATCAGAAGCCTTCTTTCTGCATGATCGGACGGCCCAGATTCGATCCAACGATTGATCCAACGGCTGATATTAAATTCGACTTGATCTGGGTTATTTTAAGGAATTTTTAAGTGATTTTTGGACCGTTTGATCAACATCCAATGGGTAGAATTACCCAGATCTTAATTTGAGTTATTTTGGGAGTCTTAAACCTAATTTTTGATAAATTTTGGAAGGAAATCAAACTCTTCATCTATAAAAAACCTACTTCTATCGTGAAAAAAATAATCAGAGAGAAATAGAGAGAGAGACGGGGAGAAAGAGAGAAACAGAGAGAGAGACGGGGAGAAATGGAGAAAAAGAGAGAGGAGAGAGAGAGAAAGAGAGAGGAGAGAGGTAGAAAGAGAAGAGTGATTTGTAAAAAAATCAAAAAAGATTTTTGATTTCTTTCGACGATCAAGACATCGATTAAGGAGCCTCTTCATCTTCGCCAAGTTCTCCACATCAAGAGCAGCAGACAATCAATTTCAGCAATCAAACAGTCTAATTTTTCTATGCTTTTTATTTTATTTGCTATTTTTGAACTTGTTATCATGAACTAAATTTTTTTTTACTAAGGCTAAGGTGTAGCCACTCTTTTGATGCAATATTCAGTGTGATTTATTTTTAAATTTTATTCATGAGGAGTATATAAATCTGATCTTAATGCTTTTAGATTACTGGCCATCTTCTAATTGATCTGATGAACATAGATGTTACGGACCAAGTACATCTATGTTAATGCTTCTTGATTATATACCTTGTATTATGAATCAAATTAGAATTCATATGCATGCAGAAATTTTAGTGCGCTTTGGACGCAGCGTATTTTAATTAGAGGGTTTCACAAAACCTAATGCATTAATATTTATTTAAATTACACCTGGACCAAAGGATAATTAATAAATATTAATAGTTTTGCTATGCCTGGACCAAAGGGTAGTGAATAAATTAGGAGACTCCACCGTCACATGAAATAAAATTAATCTAAAAATCTGAATATTGTATTGACTGAGTTGGTGAACCGATTGCCTTAGTAATCCATTGCTCTTAAGTTTAAAACCCTAATAATTTACACTCTCTCTATTTTCTTAAAAATTTTTAATTATTTTTTTATTTTATTCTTTAATTTCTTATTCTCATAAATCGATCTTCTAAATAAAGCATAGGAAAGAGCTTTTCAGTACTTATTTTTCAATCCTCTAGGGATGATACTCTACTCATTCACTTTATTACTTGATCGACTGGTGCACTTGCCATAGCTATAAATTAGCACGCATCAAGTTTTTGGCGCCGTTTGCCGGGGATTGTGTCTAAAATAATATTAAAATTTTGATCCTAGCTTTACTTTAGAAATTTATTTTTAATTTTTATTATTTAAAAAAAAAATTTTAGTGCATGACACGTACTGGACATAGTAACTTACTACCTTTAGATCCAGAAATTGAAAGAACCATTAGAAGACTACAACAAGAGAAGAAACATGGCAGCTGAAGATCCTAACGACATCAATCTAGGATTGGATATGGCGACTGAAGGACAGCATGAAGCTATTCGACCAGTACATCATCCATTAAATGATTACATCACACCATCTGTAGCCGATGCAGCTTCGAGCATCAGGAGACCGCCTGTACGAGCAAACAACTTCGAAATAAAATCGGCGATGATCCAGATGATTCAATCAACTGTCCAATTCAGTGGACACGTGCATGATGATCCGAATGCCCATATTTCTAATTTTCTTGAACTTTGTGATACTTTTAAAATTAATGGGGTGTCGGATGATGCTATTAGATTAAGGTTATTTCCTTTCTCTTTACGGGACAAAGCTAAGAGTTGGCTTCATTCTCTTTCTATGCAGGTTCTATCACAACTTGGGATGTCCTAGCCCAAAAATTCTTAGCCAAGTACTTTCCACCTTCCAAGACTGCTAAGATGCGCAACGATATCACTTCTTTTATGCAGATGGACATGGAGACACTATATGAGGCTTGGGAGCATTTCAAGAAACTGCTGAGGAGATGTCCACATCATCAACTATCCGTATGGCTTCAGGTACAAACTTTCTATAATGGTTTATCTCCTACTAATCATTCTATGATTGATGCAGCAGCAGGAGGAACCATTAATCAAAAAATGGAGGAAGAAGCCTTTCGATCTGATCGATGAGATGGCATCAAATAGCTATCAATGGCAGACAGAAGCGCATGATGCCAAAAAGACTAGCAGCTGTGCAGGGAGTAGATTGCGTGCCAACCTTACTAGCTGAAATTGCAGCCCTTAGAGCCGAAGTCAACAACTTAAAGGGAACAGCTATGCATGTTCAGAGCATTACTTGTGACCTATGTGGAGGAGGACACGATACGAGCAATTGCCAGACAGGTAATCCTTTTGCTAAAACAACTGATACAGCTAATTATATTGGTAATTTTTTCAGGCCGCAACAAAACAATCCCTACTCCAACACATACAATCAAGGGTGGAGGCAGCACCCAAATTTCTCATGGAGCAATCAAAATGCAGCACAACAGCCACCCCCGGGATTCCAAGTACCTGAAAAGAAGTCCAACATGGAAGAGCTGATGGTCAAATTTATGCAAAACCAAGAAGCAACTATAAAAAATTTGGAAGCCAAACTTAGGCAGGACCAAACAGCAGCAATTCGAAACTTGGAGATGCAAATAGGTCAAATGGCTAAGATAATCTCCGAGAGACCTCAAGGATCCTTGCCAAGCAATACGGAGACAAATCCAAGGGAGCAAGTCAATGCTATCACCCTAAGAAGTGGTACAAAGCTGGAGGAGCCACATCAGAAGAATGAGACTGAAGAGCCAACTACAAATAAGGAACCATCAACTAAAATTCGTCAGTCACCAAAACAACCAGCAGATGGATGGTCTCCAGGTATACGATTTGCCTGATCCAAATGTGAAGCCCTACGTGCCGCCACTACCATTCCCAGAGAGACAAATACAGCATCCAGATAAGGAATTTTCTAACTTTTTTCAAAATTTTAAAGAATTTACATATTAATATTCCTTTTGTAGATGCTATTACTCAAATGCCCAGGTATGCCAAGTTTCTCAAAGAAATCTTAACAAATAAGAAAAAGCTGAAGGAGCATGAGAGAATAAATTTGAATGAAGAATGCTCAGCAATACTTCAAAATAAATTACCACAGAAGCTAAAAGATCCAGGGAGTTTTACTATCCCCTGCATTATTGGTGATTGTAGTTTTGATAAAGTTTTATGTGATTTAGGAGCAAGCATTAATCTCATGCCTTTTTCTATTTTCAGAAAGCTGGGTCTAGGAGAACCAAAGCCTACCACTATTACTCTTCAATTAGCCGACAGATCCATTAAATATCCAAGAGGTATAGTGGAGGATGTCTTGGTAAAGGTAAACAAGTTTATTTTTCCTGTTGATTTTATTGTTCTTGATATGAAAGAAGATTATGATATATCCCTTATTTTAGGAAGACCCTTTTTAGCTACTGGAGGAGCTTTAATAGATGTTCAACAAGAAAAATTAATTCTTAGAGTCCAAGACGAACAAGTTACTTTTAATGTTTTTAAAGCTATTAAACATTCCAATGATAATCAAACTTGTTTTCGTATAGATGATATTGATAATTTAGTGCATGAGTATTTTTTAGAAAACAGGTTTGAAGACCCTATTGAAGCTTGCATTATCCAATCACAAGAGGATTCAGGTGAAGATGAAAGGCAAATAGAATGCATAAAATTGCTAAGAGCCAGATCATATATTCCATGCACATACAGACCACGATTTGAAGAATTAGAAAGATCATCCACTTCTTTTCCAAAGACATCAATTGAAGAGCCACCTACTCTTGAACTTAAACCTCTCTCTTCTCATTTAAAATATGTTTTCTTGGAAGGTTCATCACACTTACCTATTATTATTTCTTCTTTCTTGACAGATTTAATGGAAGAAAAATTATTAAGAGTACTAAAGAAATACAAAAAGGCATTTGGATGGACAATAGCAGACATCAAAGGAATTAGTCCCTCAATTTGTATGCATAAAATTCTCATGGAGGACAACTATGAGCCTACGGTCCAACCCCAAAGAAGACTCAACCCCAAGATGCAAGAAGTGGTCAAAAAGGAGGTAATCAAGCTACTGGATGCAGGTATTATTTATCCTATCTCTGATAGTTCATGGGTGAGCCCTGTTCAAGTAGTTCCTAAGAAAGGTGGGATTACTGTAGTTCAAAATGATAATAATGAATTAATCCCCACTAGAACTATTATTGGATGGAGAGTGTGCATGGATTATAGAAAATTAAATGATGCAACTAGAAAAGATCATTATCCTCTTCCATTCATTAATCAAATGTTAGAAAGATTAGCCGGATATAATTTTTACTGCTTTCTAGATGGATATTCTAGTTATAATCAAATTGCCATAGCACCTGAGGATCAAAAGAAAACTACTTTTACATATCCTTATGGTACATTTACTTTTAGAAGGATGCCGTTTGGTTTATGTAATGCACCAGCTATTTTTCAACAATGCAAGATGGCTATTTTTTATGATATGATTGAAAATTATCTTAAAATATTTATGAATGATTTTTCTATCTTTGGATCCACATTTGATAAATGCTTGCATAACTTATCCCTTATTTTACAAAGATGTGAGGATACTGATCTTATCTTAAATTGGGAAAAGTGCCATCTGATGGTACAAGAAGGCATAGTGTTAGGCCACAAGATTTCATATAAAGGTATTGAGGTTGATAGAGCTAAGCTTGAGGTGATCGAAAAATTACCCATACCAACCTCAGTTAAGGATATTAGGAGCTTTTTGGGGCATGCTGGATTTTACCGTCGATTTATAAAGGACTTCTCTCTAATTTATAAACCTTTATCTAAATTATTATGCAAGGATGTCTCTTTCCATTTTTCTGATGAGTGTTTGTAGGCATTTAACACCCTCAAGGAGAAGCTGGTCATGGCACCTATTATGGTAGCACCAGATTGGTCCCTACCTTTTGAGTTGATGTGTGATGCTAGTGACACAGCCATAGGAGCAGTACTTGATCAAAGAAAGGATAAGATTTTTCAAACAATATACTATGCTAGCCGCACGTTGACTGAAGCTCAACAAAAATATGCAACCACTGAAAAGGAGCTTCTGGTAGTAGTATTTGCATTAGATAAATTTTATTCTTATCTTATTTTATCTAAAGTTATTATATATACTGACCATGCAGCTCTAAAATATCTTCTTACCAAGAAAGATGCAAAACCTAGATTGATCAGATGGATTCTTTTGCTACAAGAATATGATTTGGAGATCAAGGATAAGAAGGGCATAGAGAATTCAGTTGCTGACCACCTTTTTAGACTGAAAAACATCACAAAGAAGGAATTAGATGTTTGCCCTATCAAGGAGGAATTTTCAGATGAATGCCTTTATGCTATATCAGGTAGAACGTTTCCATGGTATGCTGATATTATTAACTACTTGGTTGGTAAGGTTTTTCTACTTGGTCTTTCTTTTCAACAAAAGAAGAGGTTCTTATCTATTGTTAAACATTATTTCTAGGATGAACTCTTTTTGTATAAGTGTTGTTCAGATCAGATTATTAGAAGATGCATTCCAGAGGAAGAAATGGAGAAAATTCTGCATCATTGTCATGATCGAGAGGCAGGAGGATATTTCAGCCCAACTAGAACAGCATATAAGGTTTTTCAATCAGATTTTTATTGGCCCTCTCTATTTAAAGATGCTCATACTTATGTCTCTTCATGTGACTGTTGTCAAAAAACTGGAAATCTCTTTAGAAGACATGAAATGCCTTTAAACAATATTCTTGTGTGTGAAATTTTTGATGTTTAGGGTATTGATTTTATGGGACCTTTTCCTAATTCTTTTTCAAATCAATATATACTTATGGCTGTAGATTATGTTTCAAAATGGATAGAAGCATCATCCTTTCCAACTAATGATGCAAAGGTAGTTGTCAAATTTTTGAAAAAATATATTTTTACTCATTTTGGCACTCCTAGAGCAATCATTAGTGATGGAGGTAAACACTTTTGTAATAAACAATTTAAAAATTTATTAAACAAATATGGTGTCACTCATAAAATAGCTATCCCATATCATCCACAAACTAGTGGTCAAGTAGAGGTGTCTAATAGGGAATTAAAAAGAATTTTAAAAAAAACTATAATTACATCCAGAACAGATTGGTCATTGAAATTAGATGATGCATTATGGGTATATAGAACTGCATATAAAACACCTATTGGTATGTCCCCATATAGGCTACTCTTTGGAAAAGCATGCCACCTCCCTGTTGAGTTAGAACATAAAGCATATTGGGCTATGAAAATTCTTAACTTTGATATACAAGATGCAGAGAAGAACAGGTTAATGCAAATAAATGAGATGGACGAATTTCGCCACCATGCTTATGAGAATGCCAGGATTTATAAAGAACGTACTAAGAAATGGCATGATAACCATATCGTAAAAAGAGAATTCCATGAGGGACAGCAAGTTCTTTTGTATAGTTCATGGCTACATTTGTTTTTAGGAAAGCTAAAATCAAGATAAACATGTCCCTATACAATTAATAAGGTATTTTTATATGGAGCAGTAGAGATCTTTGATGAATCAAAAGGTACCTTCAAGGTAAACAGTCATAGGCTAAAAAATTACATTAATGAAAGTTTTGAAAAGGAGAAGAAAGCATTTCAATTACAAGATCCACTTTAGAATTCAAAGAAAGTCAAGCTGAAGACTATAAGTCAGAACTACTAGATAGGTTGTTTCTTTTCTTTTTAGTTTTGATCATTTTTTTTCTTTTATTTTTCAGTAATTTGTGGTTGCTCTTTTACTGCTTTGATGTGTATTTTCAATTTTACAGAAAAATCAATGAGAGCTCAAGCAAAATTTCAAAGCTCCAAAGAACCAGACTAAACCAAATCAGGTGTATTCCTTCCTATCCTTTATTGCACCCTTTATTTTTCTTTCTCCTTTAAGACAATGTAGAATAAGTTTTTTTTAAAAAAAAAAATCATGTGTCAAGAAGAAAATCTTGAGCAAGATAAACTGGATAAGTGATAAAAGATAGAATTATTTGCTAATGAATGTAACGAGTTAAAGAAGTAGATTATTTGGTCAACTTTTAGCAAGCCTACTTAGGTCATTAAAAGATTATTAGCACTTTCTAATTGCACATGCACACTAACAAGGCAAAGTAGGTATTGATTATAAGGCCAACTGAGGATTCAATTATCACTGAAAATTGGTAATTAATATACATTCTAATCAAAGAAACTTGAATTTAAGGAAAGAGCTACCTGCCTATAAATAAAGTGCAAAAGATAGAGTATATGTGGATTGCCCAAAGCCTAGTAACTGGGATCTCTGCACCTAGGTCAAGTGTGAAAATTCACGTAAAATGGTGAAGGAAAGGCCAGGATGCTCAGCACAAAAAAAAAAAAAAAGAGAGAGAGAAAGGCAGTGTGAAAGCTACCTTAATTCATGAGTATAAAATTGAGAATGTATAGAAAATTGACCAAAATAGGTGATAAGAGAGGATACTTTTGTTCTTTTAATTTAATACTGAAATGCTAAAGTTAGTCATCACGAACACAAGTGCTATAGATCTTTGATGTACTCTAAGAAAGTTTTTAATTATATTGACTGAAAAATTTGCTTCTGAAGCTCAATGCTTAGTTAGCAGTATTTTCTAAACTTTTTGACCTTTAATCCTAGATTTTATCTTTGTGATGGATAATCTTATTGAAATATGGTATTAAATAAAACATTGCTAAGGGACTAGCAATGACTAAGTTGGGGGGTGTGATAAGTGATAAAAATATACTAATAAAAATATTAAATTATAAAATAAATTAATTTATTTTTTAAAAAATTAATATTTTTATTAATTTTATGTAGAAAAGAAGGCCACTAATGTAAAGATCTTATTTTTCTGGTTCAGATGAAATAAATTTTAGGCAAAACGGACTTCAAACGAGCCCAGAATTGAATTTCAAAAAAAAAAAAAAAAACTGGTTCGATTCGAATCGGTTCAGAAAATTGGCTCAGCGGTTTGGCCCGGTTCGATCAAAATAGCAGACCAATCCGCCGACGCAATGCTGACGTCAGCATTTTTTGCGGCTCACGGTGGACCATTCGGAGGATATTTCGGGCATTTTACATCAGGAAAAGTGCTCAGATTGGCTGAAGAACGCGGTGGTCCATGCAACACCAGCTTGCGCATGGTCCACGGAGGATAATTTAGAAATTTTGGCTGATCCAATGGATGGTTTTCACTGAAACTCGATCGGACGGCCGAAATGAAGGCGTTGATGGACGGCATTCGCAGCTTCCGATCGAGATCCAACGGCTGAGATTCATCTCGAAGTTAAACTATAAATTAGAAGCTTTCTTTCTGCACGATCGGATGGCCCAGATTCGATCCAATGGTTGGCATTAAATCCGACTTGATTTGGATTATTTTAAGGGGTTTTTGAGTGATTTTTGGACCGTTTGATCAACATCCAACGGGCAGAATTACCTAGATCTTAATTTGAGTTGTTTTGGAAGTCTTAAACCTAATTTTTGATGGATTTTAGGGGAAAATCAAACTTTTCATCTATAAAAAACCTACTTCTGTCGTGAAAAAAATAATCAGAGAGAAACAGAGAGAGACGGGAAGAAAGAGAGAAACAGAGAGAGAGACGGGGAGAAAGGGAAAAAGAGAGAGAGAGAGAGAAAGAGAGAGGAGAGAGGTAGAAAGAGAAGAGTGATTTGTAAGAAAATCAAAAAGGGTTTTTGATTTCTTTCGATGATTAAGACATCGATTAAGGAGCCTCTTCATCTTCGCCAAGTTCTCCACATCAAGAGCAGTAGACAATCAATTTCAGCAATCAAACAGTCTAATTTCTCTATGCTTTTTATTTTATTTGCTATTTTTGAACTTGTTATCATGAACTAAATTTTTTTTTACTAAGGCTAAGGTGTAGCCACTCTTTTGATGCAATATTCAGTGTGATTTATTTTTAAATTTTATTCATGAGGAGTATATAAATCTGATCTTAATGCTTTTAGATTACTGGCCATCTTCTAATTGATCTGATGAACATAGATGTTACGGACCAAGTACATCTATGTTAATGCTTCTTGATTATATACCTTGTATTATGAATCAAATTAGAATTCATATGCATGCGGAAATTTTAGTACGCTTTGGACGCAGCGTATTTTAATTAGAGGGTTTCACAAAATCTAATGCATTAATATTTATTTAAATTACACCTGGACCAAAGGATAATTAATAAATATTAATAGTTTTGCTATGCCTGGACCAAAGGGTAGTGAATAAATTAGGAGACTCCACCGTCACATGAAATAAAATTAATCTAAAAATCTGAATATTGTATTGACTGAGTTGGTGAACCGATTGCCTTAGTAATCCATTGCTCTTGAGTTTAAAATCCTAATAATTTACACTCTCTCTATTTTCTTAAAAAATTTTAATTATTTTTTTTATTTTATTCTTTAATTTTTTATTCTCATAAATCGATCTTCTAAATAAAGCATAGAAAAGAGCTTTTCAGTACTTATTTTCCAATCCTCTAGGGACGATACTTTACTCATTCACTTTATTACTTGATCGACTGGTGCCCTTACCATAGCTATAAATTAGCATGCATCAGCTAGCTTGGAGGCATTCAAGTATCTTAGTGCTAAAAATATTCGTTTATAAAGAAGATCTTAGTTTGGCATTACTGCTAAGTTCTCCTATATAATGAATAATCTTTTGGAGTCATTCAATACCTAGATTTCTAAGGCTAGATATAGACTAGTTCTTAATTTATTGGATGTTGTAAAATAAAAAATTATGATGAAGATGAAAGCAAGAAGGAGAATCACTACCTGGGAGGGAAAGTTAGTTCATATGGTAATGAAGTATATAAGAAACATTGGTCTTAAGCTAGGTGATTGTAATATTTACAAAAATCAGTAATTGTTGACCTCTGGATTGATTTTGATGATAACAAAAGTATTTGAGTATAATTTGTTAAGTTACTAATATTATTTTTGAGAATATGTAGTTTAAATTCCAAGTGCTCATGTTGTTTCAAGTAATTTTTATCAATTAAATAGAGTACCACCACTCAAAAGATCTTTGAAGAAAATCTAGACTAGACACACCTTAAAAAGAAGGTTAATGAGGATTAAATCAAGTAAATAAGGCAAATCTAGCCTACAAATGAAATTGAAAAAGAAATGCTGCTAAAAACTTCATGGCATGCTTGGCATGTAATTTGAGTCGATCCAGCAAATGTTTTAGCCGACTCGGTATTAGTAACAGAAAGGATCCAGAAAACTTAGTCGACTTAGTCAGAAAGTTAGTCAATTGAGTCTCAAAGGATAGTAGTAAGTCAAACTATAGACAAGATAAATTTTAAGATCCATGAGACTTAGTCGACTCAGTCAGAAAGTTAGTCAACTCAGTCTTAGAGAATAGAAGCAAGATAGAAAGACAGATTTTCAAGTTTTGTCTACTTAGTTGATCAAGTCAAAATTGAGTCAACCAAGATAGGTGAGTTAGTCGACTAAGATGTTCAGTTAGTCGACTAAGTTGCAGAGAAGCATCAAAGATAGAAAGGCCATTTTTAGCTCTCTGATACCTAGTCGATTAAGAACAATTTTTAGTCAACTAAGTGAAGGATTTAGTTGACTTAGAGAAAGTTAGTCAACTTAAGAATCTAGTTGACTCAGGAATCGAGTTGGCTCGATTCATACTCAAGCCGACTCGCTCAGGCGTGCCGGCAACTATTGTAGAGTTTTAGTTCTGAATATTTTCATAATTTTTCAATAAAATCAAGCATAAATCATCTTTAGATCTCATCTAAACTTATTTATGATTCTAGATTTTATTTTTAATGATTAGATTCATCTTTTTATACAACTTTTGTATCATATATAATAAAACCTAAGGTTTCATAAATCTAGAATTTTGCAAAAAAATAAGTTTTCTTCTTTTCACGTTTCTTCTTTATAAAAAATAATCACAGTGGCACCCCTATATGCCATAAGAGAATTCTATCGAATAGGTTAAGAAAGCCATGAAGCTCTTCTTCTCTTATGATCGAACGACCATGGTAATCTATCCAATCCAAATACTTGGCTATAAAAAAATAAACTAATCTAATCATATTCAGATGTGATTAAAAATTTTAGATCATATCTACATCAAATCTTATGCATCTCATGTATTAAAAATTTAGATTTTAATAGCTATGCATGCATATTATATCATACAAGGAGCCAGATACTTTGATACCACTGTTGGAAAAGTGTGGAGGTTTCATGCATGATTTTCAAAAATTTTTCAAAAATATTATAGCAGAAGACTTTAGATTAAACCTTTTAATGTAAATATGCATTAGATCTAATCTATAAACATTCTTTACCAGGACCTATAATATGATATTATGCATATAAAATCTGAAATAGAAAAATATATGACATCAAATCTCATATCTAAGCAGAAGATCGAAGCACTTGTAGATTTTTGTTCGTTACTTCAGCCATGCACACGAATGGCCTCCAAGAATATCTATGCGAAGCCCAATCCATCAGCTCCTAGAGTGCTAGCTCCTTATAAAAACTCTCTTAATGGCTGAACAATAAAGAAAGAAGAAAAGATTAGAACAAGAGAACAACTTTCTCTTATTTCTCTCATAAAAATCTTAGCTCTCTCCCTAATAGAGGAACAATTTTCTCTAAAACTCATAATGTAAGGATACCCACCCTAAAGCTCATGCCCAGAGACTCTTTCTAGGTTGCTCATGCCCAGAAGCTCTGATTTTTCTGAATTCTCTTGAATCTTGTTCTTTGTCTCATAAAGGGTTGTTTATATAGGGCTGAAATCTTAGAGTTGGAGTTTGGAACGAGGTCTTATTCAAAACCTTTTGGAACTAAGTCTTTCCAAACCCTAACCCTATCTGAAGGTGGGTGGCAAGAGGGCTAGGGTGTCCTAATCTTGTACGCACAAACCCTTTGTGCATGAAGAATAAGGGGGCAGTATCTAGGGTTAGGCACAAGGGAGGTGCAGTCTAATATTTGGACTCTATGGTTCTCAACCTTTTGGCTCAAATTAAACCAATTTTGATTATATCCAAACTTTATGAGTTAATCTAATCTAATTAAGCTCTTAATCTCTTGATCAAATCAAGAATTAATTAAGTTCAAGATCTGATCAAATCAAAATCTCATCTTTTTTAGCAATTAGATCATCCAATAACCTAATCAGATTAGATCTAATTGAATTCAATTCAATTAATCTTAATCTAATCCTCATAACTCAATCAAATTGAATCAATTAATAATCCAATATTAATTAATCTTTCTTTAATTAATTATATTAGATTAATTATTAATCATATTAATAATTAAATTTTTCAATGATTCATAATCATCAATCAATCATCTGATCGGATCGAAACTTCTATATGTGTGATCCCATAGATTCGAATACTAAGTCGATAGCATAGAAATAAGTTTTCTATACCAATCGAAGTGATAATCTAGCCATGGTACCCGATGATCAAATAGAGTCGAAGTAGCAAAGCAACATTCATAACCTACTAGAATATGGTTACCATATAATTTATCTCCTTGATCAATAATGCTTAGAAAAATATCAAAGTTTACTATCAACTCTGAATTAATAATCCTTATAGTGTCTCAACCTACTAAATCTAGTGATTCTCACAAGGACTATTCTGACTAAGATTTTGCTAAATTAAAATATATTGAGATATTCTCTTCTAATTTTACTTGGAGTGATTAATCTCATTTTGACTCACATACCTACTTAGTACTTAAATATACCCAAAAATTTTTTATCATTGAATTAAAAATTCAGATAGTCTGGTACCAAAGTATAGTGAATTGCTTGTAAGTCATCATGGTGATCTCAGGTCGGAGGGACACTTATACACATATCCTCTTGAATAATATTTTTGATAGCAGAGTGCTCCAAAATAATCATATTTAGTATAGATAAACATCCCATTTATATGTCATACTAGGGTCATATACTCTTTGATTAAAAGGACAATCAATCCATATGGCACACAATGATCTATACTCGATACTAACATCATTCTTATTGATATTGTATCATTTAATTATGAATAAATTTAAGAACCACATGATAAATTCTTTTTTATCATTTTGATATAGTTCTAAAGACTTTCATCATAATAATGAAGTTTAATTAAGAAGATGTATAATCTTATGATGAAAATATGCTAAATAACTTTTATTAATGAATAATTTATATATAATTATATAATAGATCTCAATCATTTACAAACTAGATGATTGGATTTGGGATACATTTCTCAATATAAAATTCTTAGGTCCTTGCCGAAGAATTGAAAATCAAAAGTAACTACCATTCAAGAAGCAAAGAACTTAAACAAGTTAGCATTAAAAGAACTCATTAGTTCTTTTATGACCTATGAGCTAAACATGAATCAAGAAAAGAAAGAAGAGATGAAGAAAAAGAAAAGCATAGCCCTTAAAGCTGCTATCATCCATGAAGAAGAAAGTGATTCCGAAGAAGATTCGGAAGATGATGAAGAAATGGCTATGATAGCAAGAAGGTTCAAAAAGTTCATGAGAAGGAGAAAGTAATTTGAACCAAGAAAAATGTATAATAATGAAGAAGGTAGTAAAGAAAAAGAGAAAGAATAACCATCTCTTTGCTATGAGTGCAAGAAGCCTGGGTATTTTCAAATGGATTGCCCAATGTTGAAGAAAAGCTCCAAGAAGCCAAAGAAGAAAGCATATAAAGCTACATAGAGCAATGATAAGGATTCTTCTTCAAGTGGGGAAAAATGTTAAAGAGAAGAAAAGATAAATTTTTATTTTATGGCACTTGATGATGATGAGATAAATGATGATAATTCAATTTCAGATTTTATCTTTGAGAAACTATATGATGCTTTTAATGATCTTATTGATGACATTGAGAAGCTATCTAATAAGAACAAAGAACTAAAGAAAGAAAATCAATTCTTAAACAAAGATAAAGCCAAAGTAGAAGAAGATATAAAGAAGTTACAGAGCAAGCTATATGAATCAAATGAAAAGAATGAATCTATACAAGATGAAGTGATTAGATTAAGATTTATAGTAGATAGATATATACTAAGTTCTAAAAATCTGCAAATGTTGATTGATAATCAAAAGATAGTTTTTGATAAAGTTGGCATAAGATACAATCCATTTAGAAAACAAAAACTCCTAAAGAATATATTTGCAAAATCTCAAAATCAAAGTAAGAACATAACTTAATTTAGATATAACAAAATTGGATATCAAGCTATAGAATGCAAAATAATAAATGCAAGTAAAAGCTTTAACACCAACAAACCAAAGATAAGACAAATTTGGATTCAAAAAAGAATTATTTGTGCTAACCTTAAAATACCAAAGTTAGCTTGAATACCTAAATTTACTTGATTTTTTGTATAGGTATGCTTGGCATTCATGAGAGCTAAAAGAAGATGGTACCTAGATAGCGAATGTTTGAGATATATGACGGAAGATAGATCTCAATTTATCTCTCTTGAAGCAAAGGATGGAGATGTGGCGACATTTGGAGACAATGATAAAGGTAAAACTATTGATCTCGATAACATCTTGTATAGAAAATATTTTATTAGTTAAAGATTTAATGCATAACTTGCTTAGTATTAGTCAATTATATGATAAAAGTTTTAATATTTTATTTAAATCATCTCATTACATTGTAACTAGTTCATTTGATGATAGCATTAAATTCATAGAAAAAAATATGGCAATATTTATATGGTTGATCTTGATGAACTAAAAAATAAAAATGTTAAATGTCTTGTTGCAATGAATGCTAAAGTAAATGATCTAGTTCGATTTGGCATAATAGACTAGGTCATGCAAGCATGGATTCATTGGCTAGATTGATTAAGCTTGACTTAGTAAAAGGTTTATCTAAAATAAATTTTGAAAAGAACAAAATTTATAAATTATGCCAACTTGGTAAACAAACAAAATCTTCTTTCAAATTCAAGAATATTGTTTCAACTAATAGGCCTTTAGAATTACTTCATATGGATTTATTTGGACCAATTTCAACTACTAGTCTTAGAGGAAAAAGATATGATTTTGCTATAATTGATGAACCTAGGTCAAAAACTCAACCAGATTGGAGAATTGTGAAATCAAGAAAAATAATCGAACTATAATCAATTGAGTGATTATAGTTGAATTTTCAAATGATTTACTTAGGAAGTAGATGTAGGTACCAAGTTTGATACCGAACCACTATAAAAGCTTAGTATTTATATTTGTATAACTTCATTTCTATGGCTCTATTTCTATACTTGTATTTCACTCTATCTTAGTAAGTACATAATATTAAAATTTAATATAATTATTATTTAAATTTTAAATATTCAATTTATCCCTCCTCTTGCATAACCATCCTTAGATAATAAGTGGTATCAGAGCTGGTGCTCTAATATTAGTTATTGAACTAATGGTTAAAGAACTAAAGATTCAATGGTAACCTCAATTAGGACTTTATTGTTTGAAGGGCAATCAACCAATAGACCCCCGCTTTTCAATGGGATCAATTATTTCTATTGGAAAGCAAGAATGAGACTATTTATCTAAGCACATGACTATGACATATGGAATGTCAAAGTAAAGGGCCCTTATACATCCATAATCATAATTAATGGCATATCTATTTCCAAGCCTGAAAAGAATTAGAATAAACATGATAAAAAAAAAAAAAGCTCAACTCAATGCTAAAGCAATGAATGTGTTATATTGTGCTTTGGATGCAAATGAATTCAATAAAATATCAATTTATTCATCTGTCAAAGAAATTTGGGATAGACTTGAAGTCACTCATGAGGATACTAATCAAATCATGAAATTTAAGATAAACATGTTGGTATACAAGTATAAGCTATTCAAAATGGAACAACATGAAACCATCATCAAAATGTTCATAAAATTCATCGATATTTTAAATGGTTTTAAAGAGCCTTGGAAGAGATAATTCTAATAGTGATGTTATGCATAAAATTCTTAGGTTCTTGCTGAAAAATTGAAAGCCAAAAGTGACTGTTGTTCAAGAAGTAAAGGACTTAAATAAGTTAGTATTGAAAGAGCTCATTGGTTCTTTTATGATCCATGAGCTAAACATGAATCAAGAAAATAAAAAGGAGATAAAGAAAAAGAAAAGCATAACCTTTAAAGCTGTTGTCTTCCATGAAGAAGAAAGCGATTCTGAAGAAGATTCGAAAGATGGTGCAAAAATGGCTATGATAGCAAGAAGGTTCAAAAAGTTCATGAAAAGGAGAAAAAAATTTGAACCAAGAAAAAGATATAACCAGGAAGAAGGTAGCAAAGAAAAAAGAAGGAAAAAAGAGAAAGAACAACCATTTTTTTGCTATGAGTCCAAGAAGCTCGGGCATTTCTAGATGGATTGCCTAATGTTGAAGAAAAGCTCTAAGAAGCCAAAGAAGAAAGCATATAAAGCTATATGGAGCAATGATGAGGATTCTTCTTCAAGTGAGGAAGAATGTCAAAGAGAAGAGAAGGCAAATCTTTATCTTATGGCACTTGATAATGATGAGGTAAATGATGATAAGTCAATTTCAGATTATACCTTTGAGGAACTGTATAATGCTTTTAATGATCTAATTAGTGGCTTTAAGAAGTTATCTCATAAGAATAAAGAACTAAAAAAAGAGAATCAATCCTTAAACAAAAATAAAGCCAAAGTAGAAGAAGATGTGAAGGAGTTACAAAGCAAGCTAGATGAATCAAATAAAAGAATGAATCTTTACAAGATGAAGTAATTAGATTAAGATTTATAGTAGATAGATATATGCTAAGTTCTAAAAATTTACAAATATTGATGGATAATCAAAAGATGATATTTGATAAAGTCGGCATAGGATACAATCCAATAAGAAAATAAAAACTCCAAAAGAATGTATTTGCAAAATCTCAAAATCAAAGTCAAAACATAACTTGCTTTAGATATAATAAAATTGCATATAAAGCTATAGAATGCAAAATAATAAATGCAACTAAAAGCTTTAATATAAACAAACCAAATATAAGATAAATTTGGATTCCAAAAAGAACTATTTGTACTAGTCTTAAAGGATCGAAGTAAACTTAAATACCTAAATTTACTTGATTTCTTATACAAGTGTGCTTGGCATTCGTAAGAGCTAAAAGAAGATGGTACCTAGATAGTAGATGTTCGAGGCACATGACGGAAGATAGATCTTAATTTATCTCTCTTGAAGCAAAGGATGAAGGTGTGGTGATATTTGGAGACAATGGTAAAGGCAAAATTATTGATCTTGGTAATATCTTGATAATACTCTCCACTTATATAGAAAATATTTTATTAGTTGAAGATTTACTGAATAACTTGCTTACCATTTATCAATTATATGATAGAGATTTTAATGTTTGATCTAAATCATTTCATTGTATTGTAATTAGTTCATTTGATGATAGCATTATATTCATAGGAAAAAGATATGATAATATTTATATTATTGATCTTGGTGAACTCAAAAATAAAAATGTTGAATGTCTTATTGCTATGAATGTTGAAGTAAATAAATCTAGTTAGATTTAGCATAATAGACTAGGTCATGCTAGCATGAATTCATTGGCTAGATTGATTAAGCTTGACTTAGTAAAAGATTTACCTAAAATAAATTTTGAAAAGAATAAAGTTTGCACAGCATGTTAACTTGATAAACAAACAAAATTTTCTTTCAAATCCAAGAATATTATTTCAACTAATAGGTCTCTAGAATTACTTTATATGAATTTGTTTGGACCGATTTCAACCATTAGTTTTGGAGGAAAAAGATATGATTTTGTTATAATTGATGAGCCTAGGTCAAAACCAACCGGATTGGATTGTGAATTCAAGAAAAATAATTGAATTATAATCAATTAAGTGATTATAGTTGAATTTCTAAGTGGTTTACTTGGACAGTGTACGTAGGTGCTGAATTTGGTACCGAATCATTATAAAAACTTGGTATTTGTATCTTTGTAGCTTCATTTCTATTGCTCTTTTTCTATACTTGCATTTCACTCTATCTCACTAAGCACATAGCATTAAAATTCAATATTATAAAAGTTTAAATTTTTAAATATCTAATTTACCACCCCCTCTTGGATAGCCATTCTTGGGCAATAGTGATTATAGAGCAGAAGCAATTAAGACTATTGAAAGATATGAAGTAATTCTAAATGAAGATAGATGCTCTTGTTATTTGTGAGAGGTGTCATGTATTCATTGTATGCATTAAAAATTGAACTATTACCTAACAAGGCCTAATGGATAAATATTGATGTTGAATATAAGATGCTGATCCTAAGCTCAAATTAAGACCTCCAGGAAGACCAACAAAGAAGAGAATTAAGGGTATGTATAAAAATGCATAAATACAAACATTATGGTGAGCTTAGGCATCATATAAAGACTTGCAAAAATTCAATTGTGAAGAAATGTCAAGCTTTAGTATCCTCATCATTTGCACCGAAGAAGAATGGGAGGTAATCTATAGCACTACTCTAACTTAATGATATTTATCCTTTATCACTTATCATTAAAATATTATGGGCATTAAGCAAATGGTTCAAAAGAGAAAGAATGTCAATTATAGAAGGTACAAATGTAGTGTTTGTATCACCAAGAGAAGAAAAATAAAAGGCAATACCGCAAGCAAGCTAAAAGAATGAAAACTTCTATTAGAGAAAATAACATCTACCTACAATCTTTATTTGTATGTGATTGGATATACTTATCCCAACTTTTGCACTTCATTTGCTTTCAAGTTATTTGGATCACTGTTAGGATTATTACTAAATATAATTTATTAGTTGATATAGAGTTAATCCCCATAGTGTTTTTTTTTTTTTTTTTTTGCTAATTGCAGATTTGATTGCATGTTTTGCTGGAGTAATGGAGATTATGTTGGCTATGGATCTTTTTTTTTTTTTTTTCTCTCTAGCAATTTATTTTGTTCTTCAATGATCAAGACAATATTTTTGTAATGCAGAAATGTGAATAAAATTTTTAATTTCCTAGAAACATTTACTTTTCCTTCTAGACAATGTAAAAGATTTTCATGCTTATGAACATCTAGCAACGTCTTGGTGCTAAGTCATTTAGTTATAGGTCTACATTTAGCACCTATGTGGGACATGCTGTAACAACCAACATTTTTCACAGGTGATACATCATCCTTGGTGCCTATGTTGATAGTCTAGCCTTTTGGCAGAGCTGTAGGATCTTCACCAATATCAATAGCCCTCCTGCCGAACGAACAGGAGAAGCAGTACAATATCTTCATGAATGAATAGGAGAGCTGACCAATATCCTCATGAACGAACAGGAGAAGCAGAGCAAGTCAATCCACAAATATGTTAATAGCTAATTTAATATTTTCTTAGCATTTTAGACAATATAGTTTGCTAGAAAAAGCCTAACTAGCATCCAACTATGTTAAAAGAAGATAATAATCAAAACATATTAACTTGTCGATTTTTATAATTCAGACAAATAGAATAAGCTGTAGCACATTTTGTAAGAGCCACATCACTGAAAAATCAATTTCTACAAATAATTCGTGTGACGTATAATTAACCAAGTTGCGAATACTTCAAGGACAGCATCTGGAGGACATTTATGTTTGGCCATAGAAAAGAGTCAATTAGTTGCCTCTTGGTGGCAAAGAAGCTTGAACTATCTCCTGCATTACATATCTTGATCATCCGGGCTTGCAATATGATAGTTACATTCATAATAAGAACATTGGCAAACATTACAATGATTATTAGATTATGAACTATTCTATATCTAATCAAATAATGTCCATAACAATCAATAGAAGGTGGACTGGGCTTCTTCCTAGTGGTTAATATATCTGATTTAAAGCAAGCATAAGTCCGATGAAGAAAATCAAAGAGCAAACTCCTTTTTCTTGTTGTGGCCAATTTAGCATAAAAATTTTTCGTATCATTTTCTTGCCCATGCAGTGGTTGCCTTCCATAAAGAGGAAAAAGGTTAACTTGAGGATTTACAAATCCATAATAAACAAGGCATGAATGATAGACATGATAGGAACTAGTTTTAGTGCATATCTGATGCACATGAAAATGGGGTCTGATGCATGCATCCAAATATTTTATCATAATCTTAAAGATGTGTAGAATAACTGGTCATAATCTTAAGGATGTGTAGAATAACTGAAAGTCGAAGCACAAGCTTCTTATTTATAACTGATATATATATTACCTATAAATACAATGTAATTTACTATATCCAAGTTATTAAATTGTGTGTATTTTTTTATATGTACTAGATATCTTAAAATTCTTTAGTATCCCGCAACTTTAGAATCAATAGGTGGATCACTATGGTATAATATATATGATCTTGGTGAATATAATGCATACAAAGCTAATTGCAGATTATAAAATTATCTCTCCTTGACGGGCTCTACTTGCTTTGAGTGTCGAGGAATGACTCCTGCTTCAATCTAAGGTGCAAACTTCAAATACTGATAAAGTATGGGAAGAAGTAGTTAAATAAGACTTAAATATAAAGGAATCTTGTTCCAGTCCTCCTTGCTTGGAATATAATTTAAGGTCACACACTTTCATATTAAAAAGGTGTCTTTTATTGGGTATCATAATTAGATTTTGAGTTTTTTTATGTATATACCCTCCAAATATTCAAATTTATATGAATATCCTCATCAAATTGTTATGTGTAGTAGCCGTATAACTTTTTCTTTTTGCCCATCTATTGACAAGGGTACCTTAGTCATTTTAATTTTAAATTGTTAATTTTTTAATAATACTAGATGATGTGGATACATATGCAAAAATAAAGGATTAAAAGGGTATACCTATAAAATAAATAGTTTATGAGAATATACGTACAAATATCAGTTTTGAAAGGATATTCATATAAATTTGAGTGTTTATGAGGGTATATATGCAAAAAAAAATCTTTTTTTTACTTGCTTTACTGGCACTTTGCATCAAGCTAGACTTTTTACTAGCCATTTTTCTTCTAATGAGCACTCTTGATTGTCTTCTTGATTTTATATGGTAGGCAAGTTATTGCTCCAAGAATTGATTTTGATGATTATAAAGCATTTGAGGGAATTACTAATGAATTTGGCTTAAAAAAAAAAAATTTATATTTTAGGAGCAAAATCATAATTTTATCAAGTTTTGATCTGAGAGCCTCAAGAGCAAGTATAAAAGATTTCTAATTCTTTGGAGGTAGTCCAATGATTTTTGGATGCTTATTTTGAGAGAAAATTAAGTTTGAAGCGAAAGGATCGACCCCTAGGTCAAAAGGATTGTTTGGCACACTATCTTTGTACCAAAGGTCGATCCCAGGATCGACCTCTACTATTCCGAAGGTTAAAAATACAGAATGGCTATTTTTCTGAATTTTGTCTCAAAGGTCGATCTTGAGGTCGACCCTTGTGCCATGAGTCGACCCATGTGCCATAAGTCAACCCATGAGTCGACCCCTGCAATAAAATTTTTTCTGCAATGACTATTTTTTTCTTATTTTGGTAGGTTTTAATAGTTTTTTTAATATCTCCAACGGTTATAAATCTTGTCCAAGATTTTCTCCTTCACCTATTGAAGATTTAAAAGGCTTTAAATAGGAAAAAATATAAGAGATTGGTGTGATTCAATTTCAACCCTGAGCAAAAGTCATCTTCAAGCAAGAAGCCTTCATTTTAAGTTCACCTACCTCTCAAGAGTTCTTTTAAATCTCCAACAATCTTGAGGAAAATCAAAGAAGCTTCCTTCATTATTGTGAAAAGCGTTCTTAAGATTTTATTTGCTCACAAAGGGAGCTAAACTTGTATTTGATTGTCATTAAACCTTTTTCTCTGTTTTACTGTTTTGATTCAAGTTTTGGGGGGGTTTCAAAACTTAGAAAGGTTGATCCTAACCTTGAATATTGGATTGGCTTATACCCAGAAAATAAGTATTCTAGTTTGGGATAGCTAAGGTTGGAGGTTTCCAACGGTGTATTAAGTTTGAATATGGTTAGTGGATTTTAATTTTCAAGTAGAAGCTTGAGAAGTGGATGTAGATGCAAAAAAAGCACCGAACCATCATAAATCTTACTTGTTTGTGGTGTGCTTGTTATTTTTCGTTCTTTAGTTTATTAAATTCTTGCTCTCTAATATTTTATATTTTTTTTCTAATCTAAATTACTTCACACACATGTCTTGCATATCATCATTCAATCTTGATATCTTTAAATTAGCTTTAAAATTTTAAAAACCCAATTTACCCCCTCTCTTGGGTTGCATAGCTGGACAACAAGTGGTATCAGAGCCTGGTGCTCTAGCCCTACTTTGATTTAACCATCAAAGAGCTAAAGATCTATGGCAACCCAAGTTAGTATTTCTCTAGTTGAGGGGCAGTCCATAAACTGGCCTTCATTTTTCAATGGGATAAACTATACCTATTGAAAAGCTCGGATGAGAATTTTCATACAAGCATTTGACTATGATATGTAAAGTATCATAGTTAATGAACCACACACAACCACTAAGATAATTGATGGGGAGGAATCAATCAAATTCGAAAAGGAATGGGATGAGATTGATAAGAAAATAACTCAACTCAATGTAAGAGCCATGAATGTTTTATATTATACTTTAGATGCTAATGAATTTAATCGTATTTCAACATGCATGTCGGCTAAAAAAATATGGGATAGATTAGAAGTAACTCATGAAGGCACTAATCAAGTTAAGGAGTCAAAAATTAACATGCTTATGCATAAATTTGAACTTTTCAAAATGGAGCATGATCAGTCAATAACTGTAATGTTTACTAGATTTACGGATATTATAAATGATCTTAAAAATTTTGGCAAGTTTTATTCTAATAGTGATCTTGTGAGGAAAATTCTTAGGTCTTTACCAAGGACATGGAAGGCCAAAGTGATTGTAATCCAAGAAGCCAAAGATCTAAATATTTTATCCTTGGAGGAGCTTCTAGGATTACTAATGACGCACGAGCTAAGCATGAAATAACATCAAGAAGAAGATGTCAAGAAAAAAAAGATAATAGCCTTTAAATCCATCACTCAACAAGATAAGAAATTCGATGAAACGGAAGATGAAGAACAAGATGAGGAAATAGCCCTTATCACAAAAAAGTTCAAGAGATTTTTGAAGAAAAAATAAAGGATGAGGAAGAGGCTACCTATCAAAGAGGAGCATAGCAAGGAAAAGGATAGAGAGCAGCCCCTTATTTGCTATGAATGTAAGAAATCGGGGCACTTTAGGTTTGAATGTCCTCAACTTAAAAAGGTTCCTAAGAAATA
>QRFJ01000464.1:75747-288485 GCA_006176705.1 Cocos nucifera
CTGGGTCTAGGAGAACCAAAGCCTACCACTATTACTCTTCAATTAGCCGACAGATCCATTAAATATCCAAGAGGTATAGTGGAGGATGTCTTGGTAAAGGTAAACAAGTTTATTTTTCCTGTTGATTTTATTGTTCTTGATATGGAAAGAAGATTATGATGTACCCCTTATTTTAGGGAGACCCTTTTTAGCTACTGGAGGAGCTTTAATAGATGTTCAACAAGAAAAATTAATTCTTAGAGTCCAAGACGAACAAGTTACTTTTAATGTTTTTAAAGCTATTAAACATTCCAATGATAATCAAACTTGTTTTCGTATAGATGATATTGACAATTTAGTGCATGAGTATTTTTTAGAAAATAGGTTTGAAGGACCCTATTGAAGCTTGCATTGTCCAATCACAAGAGGGTTCAGCTGAAGATGAAAGGCAAACAGAATGCATAAAATTGCTAAGGGCCAGACCATATATTCCACGCACATACAGACCACGATTTGAAGAATTAGAAAGATCATCCACTCCTTTTCCAAAGACATCAATTGAAGAGCCACCTACTCTTGAACTTAAACCTCTCCCTTCTCATTTAAAATATGTTTTCTTGGAAGGTTCATCACACTTACCTGTTATTATTTCTTCTTCCTTGACAGATTTAATGGAAGAAAAATTATTAAGAGTACTAAAGAAACACAAAAAGGCATTTGGATGGACAATAGCAGACATCAAAGGAATTAGTCCCTCAATTTGTATGCACAAAATTCTCATGGAGGACAACTATGAGCCTACGGTCCAACCCCAAAGAAGACTCAACCCCAAGATGCAAGAAGTGGTCAAAAAGGAGGTAATCAAGCTACTGGATGCAGGTATTATTTATCCTATCTCTGATAGTTCATGGGTGAGCCCTGTTCAAGTAGTTCCTAAGAAAGGTGGGATTACTGTAGTTCAAAATGATAATAATGAATTAATCCCCACTAGAACTGTTACTGGATGGAGAGTGTGCATGGATTATAGAAAATTAAATGATGCAACTAGAAAAGATCATTATCCTCTTCCATTCATTGATCAGATGTTAGAAAGATTAGCTGGATATGATTTTTACTGCTTTCTAGATGGATATTCTGGTTATAATCAAATTGCCATAGCACCTGAGGATCAAGAGAAAACTACTTTTACATGTCCTTATGGTACATTTGCTTTTAGAAGAATGCCGTTTGGTTTATGTAATGCACCAGCTACTTTTCAACGATGCATGATGGCTATTTTTTATGATATGATTGAAAATTATCTTGAAATATTTATGGATGATTTTTCTATCTTTGGATCCACATTTGATAAATGCTTGCATAACTTATCTCTTATTTTACAAAGATGTGAGGATACTAATCTTGTCTTAAATTGGGAAAAAGTGTCATCTGATGGTACAAGAAGGCATAGTGTTAGGCCACAAGATTTCATATAAAGGTATTGAGGTTGATAGAGCTAAGCTTGAGGTGATCGAAAAATTACCCATACCGACCTCAGTTAAGGCCATTAGGAGCTTTTTGGGGCATGCTGGATTTTACCGTCGATTTATAAAGGACTTCTCTCTAATTTCTAAACCTTTATCTAAATTATTATGCAAGGATGTCTCTTTTCATTTTTCTGATGAGTGTTTGCAGGCATTTAACACCCTCAAGGAGAAGCTGGTCACGGCACCTATTATGGTAGCACCAGATTGGTCCCTACCTTTTGAGTTGATGTGTGATGCTAGTGACACAGCCATAGGAGCAGTACTTGGTCAAAGAAAGGATAAGATTTTTCAAACAATATACTATGCTAGCCGCACTTTGACTGAAGCTCAACAAAAATATGCAACCACTGAAAAGGAGCTTCTGGCAGTAGTATTTGCATTAGACAAATTTCATTCTTATCTTATTTTATCTAAAGTTATTATATACACCGACCATGCAGCTCTAAAGTATCTCCTTACCAAGAAAGATGCAAAACCCAGATTGATCAGATGGATTCTTTTGCTACAAGAATATGATTTGGAGATCAAGGACAAGAAGGGCACAGAGAATTCAGTTGCTGACCACCTTTCCAGACTGAAAAACATCACAGAGAAGGAATTAGATATTTGCCCTATCAAGGAGGAATTTTCAGATGAACGCCTTTATGCTATATCAGGTAGAACGTTTCCATGGTATGCTGATATTATTAACTACTTGGTTGGTAAGGTTTTTCCACTTGGTCTTTCTTTTCAACAAAAGAAGAGGTTCTTATCTATTGTTAAACATTATTTCTGGGATGAACCCTTTTTGTATAAGTGTTGTTCAGATCAGGTCATTAGAAGATGCATTCCAGAGGAAGAAATGGAGAAAATTCTGCATCATTGTCATGATCGAGAGGCAGGAGGACATTTCGGCCCAACTAGAACAGCATATAAGGTTCTTCAATCAGGTTTTTATTGGCCCTCTCTATTTAAAGATGCTCATACTTATGTCTCTTCATGTGACCGCTGTCAAAGAACTGGAAATCTCTCTAGAAGACATGAAATGCCTTTAAACAATATTCTTGTGTGTGAAATTTTTGATGTTTGGGGTATTGATTTTATGGGACCTTTTCCTAGTTCTTTTTCAAATCAATATATACTTGTGGCTGTAGATTATGTTTCAAAATGGGTAGAAGCAGCACCCTTTCCAACTAATGATGCAAAGGTAGTTGTCAAATTTTTGAAAAAACATATTTTTACTCATTTTGGCACTCCTAGAGCAATCATTAGTGATGGAGGTAAACACTTTTGTAATAAACAATTTGAAAATCTATTAAACAAATATGGTGTCACTCATAAAATAGCTACCCCATATCATCCACAAACTAGTGGTCAAGTAGAGGTGTCTAATAGGGAATTAAAAAGAATTTTAGAAAAAACTATAATTGCATCTAGAAAAGACTGGTCATTGAAATTAGATGATGCATTATGGGCATATAGAACTGCATATAAAACACCTATTGGTATGTCCCCATATAGGCTACTCTTTGGAAAAGCATGCCACCTCCCTGTTGAGCTTAGAACATAAAGCATATTGGGCCATGAAAATTCTTAACTTTGATATACAAGATGCAGAGAAGAACAGGTTAATGCAAATAAATGAGATGGACGAATTTCGCCACCATGCTTATGAGAATGCCAGGATTTACAAAGAACGTACTAAGAAATGGCATGATAACCATATTGTAAAAAGAGAATTCCATGAGGGACAGCAAGTTCTTTTGTATAGTTCATGGCTACATTTGTTTCCAGGAAAGCTAAAATCAAGATGGACAGGTCCCTATACAATTACTAAGGTATTTCCATATGGAGCAGTAGAGATCTTTGATGAATCAAAAGGTACCTTCAAGGTAAACGGTCACAGGCTGAAAAATTACATTAATGAAAGTTTTGAAAAGGAGAAGGAAGCATTTCAATTACAAGATCCACTTTAGAATTCAAAGAAAGTCAAGCTGAAGACTATAAATCAGAACTACTAGATAGGTTGTTTCTTTTCTTTTTAGTTTTGATCATTTTTCTTTTCTTTTATTTTTCAGTAATTTGTTGTTGCTCTTTTACTGCTCTGGTGTGTATTTTCAATTTTGCAGAAAAATCAATGAGAGCTCAAGCAAAATTTCAAAGCTCCAAAGAACCAGACTGAACCAAATCAGGTGTATTCCTTCCTATCCTTTATTGCACCCTTTATTTTTCTTTCTCCTTTAAGACAATGTAGAATAAGTTAAAAAAAAAAAAAAATCATGTGTCAAGAAGAAAATCTTGAGCAAGATAAACTGGATAAGTGATAAAAGATAGAATTATTTGCTAATGAATGTAATGAGTTAAAGAAGTAGATTAGTTTGGTCAACTTTTAGCAGCCTACTTAGGTCATTAAAAGATTATTAGCACTTCTTTATTGCACATGCACACTAACAAGGCAAAGTAGGTATTGATTATAAGGCCAACTGAGGATTCAATTATCACTGAAAAATTGGTAATTAATATACATTCTAATCAAAGAAACTTGAATTTAAGGAAAGAGCTACCTGCCTATAAAATAAAGTGCAAAAGATAGAGTATATGTGGATTGCCCAAAGCCTAGTAACTGGGTCTCTGCACCTAGGTCAAGTGTGAAAATTCACGTAAAATGGTGAAGGAAAGGCCAGGATGCTCAGCACAAAAAAAAAAAAAAAAAAAAAGAAAGGCAGTGTGAAAGCTACCTTAATTCATGAGTATAAAATTGAGAATGTATAGAAAATTGACCAAAATAGGTGATAAGAGAAGGATACTTTTGTTCTTTTAATTTAATACTGAAATGCTAAAGTTAGTCATCACGAACACAAGTGCTATAGATCTTTGATGTACTCTAAGAAAGTTTTTAATTGTATTGACTGAAAAATTTGCTTCTGAAGCTCAATGCTTAGTTAGCAGTATTTTCTAAACTTTTTGACCTTTAATCCTAGATTTTATCTTTGTGATGGATAATCTTATTGAAACATGGTATTAAATAAAACATTGCTAAGGGACTAGCAATGACTAAGTTGGGGGGTGTGATAAGTGGTAAAAATATACTAATAAAAGTATTAAATTATAAAATAAATTAATCTATTTTTTAGAAATTGATACTTTTATTAATCTTATGTAGGAAAGAAGGCCACCAATGTGAAGATCTTATTTTTCTGGTTCAGATGAAATAAATTTCAGGCAAAACGGACTTCAAACGAGCCCAAAATTGAATTTCAAAAAAAAAAAAAAAAATGGTTCGGTTCAAATCGGTTCAGAAAATTGGCTCAGCGGTTCGGCCCGGTTCGACAAAATAGCAGACCGACCCCGATGCAATGCTGACGTCAGCATTTTTTGCGGCGCACGGTGGACCATCTGGAAGGGTATTTCGGGAATTTCACATCAGGAAAAGTGCTCTGATTGGCTGAAGAATGCGGCGGTCCATGCAACACCGGGCTCGCGCATGGTCCATGGAGGGCAATTTGGGAATTTTGGCTGATCCAACGGGCGGTTTTCACTGAAACTCGATCGGACGGCCGAAATGAAGGCGCTGATGGACGGCATCCGCAGCTCCCGATCGAGATCCAACGGCTGAGATTCATCCCGACGTTAAACTAAAGATCAGAAGGCTTCTTTCTGCACGATCGGATGGCCCAGATTCAATCCAATGGTTGATCCAACGGCTGGCATTAAATCCGACTTGATCTGGGTTATTTTAAGGGGTTTTTGAGTGATTTTTGGACCGTTTGATCAACATCCAACGGGCAGAATTACCAGATCTTAATTTGAGTTGTTTTGGGAGTCTTAAACCTAATTTTTGATGGATTTTGGGGAAAATCAAACTCTTTATCTATAAAAAACCTACTGTTGTCCGTGAAAAAAAAATCAGAGAGAAACAGAGAGAGAGGGAAGAAAGAGAGAAAAGAGAGAGGAGAAAGAGAAAAAGAGAGAGAGAGAGAGAAAGAGAGAGGAGAGAGGTAGAAAGAGAAGAGTGATTTGTGAGAAAATCAAAAAGGGTTTTTGATTTCTTTCGACAATCAAGACATCGATCAAGGAGCCTCTTCTTCTTCACCAAGTTCTCCACATCAAGAGCAACAGATAATCAATTTCAGCAATCAAACAGTCTAATTTCTCTATGCTTTTTATTTTATTTGCTATTTTTGAATTTGTTATCATGAACTAAATTTTATTTTACTAAGGCTAAGGTGTAGCCACTCTTTTGATGCAATATTCAGTGTGATTTATTTTTAAATTTTATTCATGAGGAGTATATAAATCTGATCTTAATGCTTTTAGATTACTGGCCATCTTCTAATTGATCTGATGAACATAGATGTTACGGACCAAGTACATCTATGTTAATTGCTTCTTGATTATATACCTTGTATTATGAATCAAATTAGAATTCATATGCATGCGGAAATTTTAGTGCGCTTTGGACGCAGCGTATTTTAATTAGAGGGTTTCACAAAACCTTAATGCATTAATATTTATTTAAATTACACCTGGACCAAAGGATAATTAATAAATATTAATAGTTTTGCTATGCCTGGACCAAAGGGTAGTGAATAAATTAGGAGACTCCACCGTCACATGAAATAAAATTAATCTAAAAATCTGAATATTGTATTGACTGAGTTGGTGAACCGATTGCCTTAGTAATCCATTGCTCTTGAGTTTAAAACCCTAATAATTTACACTCTCTCTATTTTCTTAAAAAATTTTAATTATTTTTTTATTTTATTCTTTAATTTCTTATTCTCATAAATCGATCTTCTAAATAAAGCATAGGAAAGAGCTTTTCAGTACTTATTTTCCAATCCTCTAGGGACGATACTCTACTCATTCACTTTATTACTTGATCGACTGGTGCACTTGCCATAGCTATAAATTAGCATGCATCAGCTAGCTTGGAGGCATTCAAGTATCTTAGTGCTAAAAATATTCGTTTATAAAGAAGATCTTAGTTTGGCATTACTGCTAAGTTCTCCTATATAATGAATAATCTTTTGGAGTCATTCAATACCTAGATTTCTAAGGCTAGATATAGACTAGTTCTTAATTTATTGGATGTTGTAAAATAAAAAATTATGATGAAGATGAAAGCAAGAAGGAGAATCACTACCTGGGAGGGAAAGTTAGTTCATATGGTAATGAAGTATATAAGAAACATTGGTCTTAAGCTAGGTGATTGTAATATTTACAAAAATCAGTAATTGTTGACCTCTGGATTGATTTTGATGATAACAAAAGTATTTGAGTATAATTTGTTAAGTTACTAATATTATTTTTGAGAATATGTAGTTTAAATTCCAAGTGCTCATGTTGTTTCAAGTAATTTTTATCAATTAAATAGAGTACCACCACTCAAAAGATCTTTGAAGAAAATCTAGACTAGACACACCTTAAAAAGAAGGTTAATGAGGATTAAATCAAGTAAATAAGGCAAATCTAGCCTACAAATGAAATTGAAAAAGAAATGCTGCTAAAAACTTCATGGCATGCTTGGCATGTAATTTGAGTCGATCCAGCAAATGTTTTAGCCGACTCGGTATTAGTAACAGAAAGGATCCAGAAAACTTAGTCGACTTAGTCAGAAAGTTAGTCAATTGAGTCTCAAAGGATAGTAGTAAGTCAAACTATAGACAAGATAAATTTTAAGATCCATGAGACTTAGTCGACTCAGTCAGAAAGTTAGTCAACTCAGTCTTAGAGAATAGAAGCAAGATAGAAAGACAGATTTTCAAGTTTTGTCTACTTAGTTGATCAAGTCAAAATTGAGTCAACCAAGATAGGTGAGTTAGTCGACTAAGATGTTCAGTTAGTCGACTAAGTTGCAGAGAAGCATCAAAGATAGAAAGGCCATTTTTAGCTCTCTGATACCTAGTCGATTAAGAACAATTTTTAGTCAACTAAGTGAAGGATTTAGTTGACTTAGAGAAAGTTAGTCAACTTAAGAATCTAGTTGACTCAGGAATCGAGTTGGCTCGATTCATACTCAAGCCGACTCGCTCAGGCGTGCCGGCAACTATTGTAGAGTTTTAGTTCTGAATATTTTCATAATTTTTCAATAAAATCAAGCATAAATCATCTTTAGATCTCATCTAAACTTATTTATGATTCTAGATTTTATTTTTAATGATTAGATTCATCTTTTTATACAACTTTTGTATCATATATAATAAAACCTAAGGTTTCATAAATCTAGAATTTTGCAAAAAAATAAGTTTTCTTCTTTTCACGTTTCTTCTTTATAAAAAATAATCACAGTGGCACCCCTATATGCCATAAGAGAATTCTATCGAATAGGTTAAGAAAGCCATGAAGCTCTTCTTCTCTTATGATCGAACGACCATGGTAATCTATCCAATCCAAATACTTGGCTATAAAAAAATAAACTAATCTAATCATATTCAGATGTGATTAAAAATTTTAGATCATATCTACATCAAATCTTATGCATCTCATGTATTAAAAATTTAGATTTTAATAGCTATGCATGCATATTATATCATACAAGGAGCCAGATACTTTGATACCACTGTTGGAAAAGTGTGGAGGTTTCATGCATGATTTTCAAAAATTTTTCAAAAATATTATAGCAGAAGACTTTAGATTAAACCTTTTAATGTAAATATGCATTAGATCTAATCTATAAACATTCTTTACCAGGACCTATAATATGATATTATGCATATAAAATCTGAAATAGAAAAATATATGACATCAAATCTCATATCTAAGCAGAAGATCGAAGCACTTGTAGATTTTTGTTCGTTACTTCAGCCATGCACACGAATGGCCTCCAAGAATATCTATGCGAAGCCCAATCCATCAGCTCCTAGAGTGCTAGCTCCTTATAAAAACTCTCTTAATGGCTGAACAATAAAGAAAGAAGAAAAGATTAGAACAAGAGAACAACTTTCTCTTATTTCTCTCATAAAAATCTTAGCTCTCTCCCTAATAGAGGAACAATTTTCTCTAAAACTCATAATGTAAGGATACCCACCCTAAAGCTCATGCCCAGAGACTCTTTCTAGGTTGCTCATGCCCAGAAGCTCTGATTTTTCTGAATTCTCTTGAATCTTGTTCTTTGTCTCATAAAGGGTTGTTTATATAGGGCTGAAATCTTAGAGTTGGAGTTTGGAACGAGGTCTTATTCAAAACCTTTTGGAACTAAGTCTTTCCAAACCCTAACCCTATCTGAAGGTGGGTGGCAAGAGGGCTAGGGTGTCCTAATCTTGTACGCACAAACCCTTTGTGCATGAAGAATAAGGGGGCAGTATCTAGGGTTAGGCACAAGGGAGGTGCAGTCTAATATTTGGACTCTATGGTTCTCAACCTTTTGGCTCAAATTAAACCAATTTTGATTATATCCAAACTTTATGAGTTAATCTAATCTAATTAAGCTCTTAATCTCTTGATCAAATCAAGAATTAATTAAGTTCAAGATCTGATCAAATCAAAATCTCATCTTTTTTAGCAATTAGATCATCCAATAACCTAATCAGATTAGATCTAATTGAATTCAATTCAATTAATCTTAATCTAATCCTCATAACTCAATCAAATTGAATCAATTAATAATCCAATATTAATTAATCTTTCTTTAATTAATTATATTAGATTAATTATTAATCATATTAATAATTAAATTTTTCAATGATTCATAATCATCAATCAATCATCTGATCGGATCGAAACTTCTATATGTGTGATCCCATAGATTCGAATACTAAGTCGATAGCATAGAAATAAGTTTTCTATACCAATCGAAGTGATAATCTAGCCATGGTACCCGATGATCAAATAGAGTCGAAGTAGCAAAGCAACATTCATAACCTACTAGAATATGGTTACCATATAATTTATCTCCTTGATCAATAATGCTTAGAAAAATATCAAAGTTTACTATCAACTCTGAATTAATAATCCTTATAGTGTCTCAACCTACTAAATCTAGTGATTCTCACAAGGACTATTCTGACTAAGATTTTGCTAAATTAAAATATATTGAGATATTCTCTTCTAATTTTACTTGGAGTGATTAATCTCATTTTGACTCACATACCTACTTAGTACTTAAATATACCCAAAAATTTTTTATCATTGAATTAAAAATTCAGATAGTCTGGTACCAAAGTATAGTGAATTGCTTGTAAGTCATCATGGTGATCTCAGGTCGGAGGGACACTTATACACATATCCTCTTGAATAATATTTTTGATAGCAGAGTGCTCCAAAATAATCATATTTAGTATAGATAAACATCCCATTTATATGTCATACTAGGGTCATATACTCTTTGATTAAAAGGACAATCAATCCATATGGCACACAATGATCTATACTCGATACTAACATCATTCTTATTGATATTGTATCATTTAATTATGAATAAATTTAAGAACCACATGATAAATTCTTTTTTATCATTTTGATATAGTTCTAAAGACTTTCATCATAATAATGAAGTTTAATTAAGAAGATGTATAATCTTATGATGAAAATATGCTAAATAACTTTTATTAATGAATAATTTATATATAATTATATAATAGATCTCAATCATTTACAAACTAGATGATTGGATTTGGGATACATTTCTCAATATAAAATTCTTAGGTCCTTGCCGAAGAATTGAAAATCAAAAGTAACTACCATTCAAGAAGCAAAGAACTTAAACAAGTTAGCATTAAAAGAACTCATTAGTTCTTTTATGACCTATGAGCTAAACATGAATCAAGAAAAGAAAGAAGAGATGAAGAAAAAGAAAAGCATAGCCCTTAAAGCTGCTATCATCCATGAAGAAGAAAGTGATTCCGAAGAAGATTCGGAAGATGATGAAGAAATGGCTATGATAGCAAGAAGGTTCAAAAAGTTCATGAGAAGGAGAAAGTAATTTGAACCAAGAAAAATGTATAATAATGAAGAAGGTAGTAAAGAAAAAGAGAAAGAATAACCATCTCTTTGCTATGAGTGCAAGAAGCCTGGGTATTTTCAAATGGATTGCCCAATGTTGAAGAAAAGCTCCAAGAAGCCAAAGAAGAAAGCATATAAAGCTACATAGAGCAATGATAAGGATTCTTCTTCAAGTGGGGAAAAATGTTAAAGAGAAGAAAAGATAAATTTTTATTTTATGGCACTTGATGATGATGAGATAAATGATGATAATTCAATTTCAGATTTTATCTTTGAGAAACTATATGATGCTTTTAATGATCTTATTGATGACATTGAGAAGCTATCTAATAAGAACAAAGAACTAAAGAAAGAAAATCAATTCTTAAACAAAGATAAAGCCAAAGTAGAAGAAGATATAAAGAAGTTACAGAGCAAGCTATATGAATCAAATGAAAAGAATGAATCTATACAAGATGAAGTGATTAGATTAAGATTTATAGTAGATAGATATATACTAAGTTCTAAAAATCTGCAAATGTTGATTGATAATCAAAAGATAGTTTTTGATAAAGTTGGCATAAGATACAATCCATTTAGAAAACAAAAACTCCTAAAGAATATATTTGCAAAATCTCAAAATCAAAGTAAGAACATAACTTAATTTAGATATAACAAAATTGGATATCAAGCTATAGAATGCAAAATAATAAATGCAAGTAAAAGCTTTAACACCAACAAACCAAAGATAAGACAAATTTGGATTCAAAAAAGAATTATTTGTGCTAACCTTAAAATACCAAAGTTAGCTTGAATACCTAAATTTACTTGATTTTTTGTATAGGTATGCTTGGCATTCATGAGAGCTAAAAGAAGATGGTACCTAGATAGCGAATGTTTGAGATATATGACGGAAGATAGATCTCAATTTATCTCTCTTGAAGCAAAGGATGGAGATGTGGCGACATTTGGAGACAATGATAAAGGTAAAACTATTGATCTCGATAACATCTTGTATAGAAAATATTTTATTAGTTAAAGATTTAATGCATAACTTGCTTAGTATTAGTCAATTATATGATAAAAGTTTTAATATTTTATTTAAATCATCTCATTACATTGTAACTAGTTCATTTGATGATAGCATTAAATTCATAGAAAAAAATATGGCAATATTTATATGGTTGATCTTGATGAACTAAAAAATAAAAATGTTAAATGTCTTGTTGCAATGAATGCTAAAGTAAATGATCTAGTTCGATTTGGCATAATAGACTAGGTCATGCAAGCATGGATTCATTGGCTAGATTGATTAAGCTTGACTTAGTAAAAGGTTTATCTAAAATAAATTTTGAAAAGAACAAAATTTATAAATTATGCCAACTTGGTAAACAAACAAAATCTTCTTTCAAATTCAAGAATATTGTTTCAACTAATAGGCCTTTAGAATTACTTCATATGGATTTATTTGGACCAATTTCAACTACTAGTCTTAGAGGAAAAAGATATGATTTTGCTATAATTGATGAACCTAGGTCAAAAACTCAACCAGATTGGAGAATTGTGAAATCAAGAAAAATAATCGAACTATAATCAATTGAGTGATTATAGTTGAATTTTCAAATGATTTACTTAGGAAGTAGATGTAGGTACCAAGTTTGATACCGAACCACTATAAAAGCTTAGTATTTATATTTGTATAACTTCATTTCTATGGCTCTATTTCTATACTTGTATTTCACTCTATCTTAGTAAGTACATAATATTAAAATTTAATATAATTATTATTTAAATTTTAAATATTCAATTTATCCCTCCTCTTGCATAACCATCCTTAGATAATAAGTGGTATCAGAGCTGGTGCTCTAATATTAGTTATTGAACTAATGGTTAAAGAACTAAAGATTCAATGGTAACCTCAATTAGGACTTTATTGTTTGAAGGGCAATCAACCAATAGACCCCCGCTTTTCAATGGGATCAATTATTTCTATTGGAAAGCAAGAATGAGACTATTTATCTAAGCACATGACTATGACATATGGAATGTCAAAGTAAAGGGCCCTTATACATCCATAATCATAATTAATGGCATATCTATTTCCAAGCCTGAAAAGAATTAGAATAAACATGATAAAAAAAAAAAAAGCTCAACTCAATGCTAAAGCAATGAATGTGTTATATTGTGCTTTGGATGCAAATGAATTCAATAAAATATCAATTTATTCATCTGTCAAAGAAATTTGGGATAGACTTGAAGTCACTCATGAGGATACTAATCAAATCATGAAATTTAAGATAAACATGTTGGTATACAAGTATAAGCTATTCAAAATGGAACAACATGAAACCATCATCAAAATGTTCATAAAATTCATCGATATTTTAAATGGTTTTAAAGAGCCTTGGAAGAGATAATTCTAATAGTGATGTTATGCATAAAATTCTTAGGTTCTTGCTGAAAAATTGAAAGCCAAAAGTGACTGTTGTTCAAGAAGTAAAGGACTTAAATAAGTTAGTATTGAAAGAGCTCATTGGTTCTTTTATGATCCATGAGCTAAACATGAATCAAGAAAATAAAAAGGAGATAAAGAAAAAGAAAAGCATAACCTTTAAAGCTGTTGTCTTCCATGAAGAAGAAAGCGATTCTGAAGAAGATTCGAAAGATGGTGCAAAAATGGCTATGATAGCAAGAAGGTTCAAAAAGTTCATGAAAAGGAGAAAAAAATTTGAACCAAGAAAAAGATATAACCAGGAAGAAGGTAGCAAAGAAAAAAGAAGGAAAAAAGAGAAAGAACAACCATTTTTTTGCTATGAGTCCAAGAAGCTCGGGCATTTCTAGATGGATTGCCTAATGTTGAAGAAAAGCTCTAAGAAGCCAAAGAAGAAAGCATATAAAGCTATATGGAGCAATGATGAGGATTCTTCTTCAAGTGAGGAAGAATGTCAAAGAGAAGAGAAGGCAAATCTTTATCTTATGGCACTTGATAATGATGAGGTAAATGATGATAAGTCAATTTCAGATTATACCTTTGAGGAACTGTATAATGCTTTTAATGATCTAATTAGTGGCTTTAAGAAGTTATCTCATAAGAATAAAGAACTAAAAAAAGAGAATCAATCCTTAAACAAAAATAAAGCCAAAGTAGAAGAAGATGTGAAGGAGTTACAAAGCAAGCTAGATGAATCAAATAAAAGAATGAATCTTTACAAGATGAAGTAATTAGATTAAGATTTATAGTAGATAGATATATGCTAAGTTCTAAAAATTTACAAATATTGATGGATAATCAAAAGATGATATTTGATAAAGTCGGCATAGGATACAATCCAATAAGAAAATAAAAACTCCAAAAGAATGTATTTGCAAAATCTCAAAATCAAAGTCAAAACATAACTTGCTTTAGATATAATAAAATTGCATATAAAGCTATAGAATGCAAAATAATAAATGCAACTAAAAGCTTTAATATAAACAAACCAAATATAAGATAAATTTGGATTCCAAAAAGAACTATTTGTACTAGTCTTAAAGGATCGAAGTAAACTTAAATACCTAAATTTACTTGATTTCTTATACAAGTGTGCTTGGCATTCGTAAGAGCTAAAAGAAGATGGTACCTAGATAGTAGATGTTCGAGGCACATGACGGAAGATAGATCTTAATTTATCTCTCTTGAAGCAAAGGATGAAGGTGTGGTGATATTTGGAGACAATGGTAAAGGCAAAATTATTGATCTTGGTAATATCTTGATAATACTCTCCACTTATATAGAAAATATTTTATTAGTTGAAGATTTACTGAATAACTTGCTTACCATTTATCAATTATATGATAGAGATTTTAATGTTTGATCTAAATCATTTCATTGTATTGTAATTAGTTCATTTGATGATAGCATTATATTCATAGGAAAAAGATATGATAATATTTATATTATTGATCTTGGTGAACTCAAAAATAAAAATGTTGAATGTCTTATTGCTATGAATGTTGAAGTAAATAAATCTAGTTAGATTTAGCATAATAGACTAGGTCATGCTAGCATGAATTCATTGGCTAGATTGATTAAGCTTGACTTAGTAAAAGATTTACCTAAAATAAATTTTGAAAAGAATAAAGTTTGCACAGCATGTTAACTTGATAAACAAACAAAATTTTCTTTCAAATCCAAGAATATTATTTCAACTAATAGGTCTCTAGAATTACTTTATATGAATTTGTTTGGACCGATTTCAACCATTAGTTTTGGAGGAAAAAGATATGATTTTGTTATAATTGATGAGCCTAGGTCAAAACCAACCGGATTGGATTGTGAATTCAAGAAAAATAATTGAATTATAATCAATTAAGTGATTATAGTTGAATTTCTAAGTGGTTTACTTGGACAGTGTACGTAGGTGCTGAATTTGGTACCGAATCATTATAAAAACTTGGTATTTGTATCTTTGTAGCTTCATTTCTATTGCTCTTTTTCTATACTTGCATTTCACTCTATCTCACTAAGCACATAGCATTAAAATTCAATATTATAAAAGTTTAAATTTTTAAATATCTAATTTACCACCCCCTCTTGGATAGCCATTCTTGGGCAATAGTGATTATAGAGCAGAAGCAATTAAGACTATTGAAAGATATGAAGTAATTCTAAATGAAGATAGATGCTCTTGTTATTTGTGAGAGGTGTCATGTATTCATTGTATGCATTAAAAATTGAACTATTACCTAACAAGGCCTAATGGATAAATATTGATGTTGAATATAAGATGCTGATCCTAAGCTCAAATTAAGACCTCCAGGAAGACCAACAAAGAAGAGAATTAAGGGTATGTATAAAAATGCATAAATACAAACATTATGGTGAGCTTAGGCATCATATAAAGACTTGCAAAAATTCAATTGTGAAGAAATGTCAAGCTTTAGTATCCTCATCATTTGCACCGAAGAAGAATGGGAGGTAATCTATAGCACTACTCTAACTTAATGATATTTATCCTTTATCACTTATCATTAAAATATTATGGGCATTAAGCAAATGGTTCAAAAGAGAAAGAATGTCAATTATAGAAGGTACAAATGTAGTGTTTGTATCACCAAGAGAAGAAAAATAAAAGGCAATACCGCAAGCAAGCTAAAAGAATGAAAACTTCTATTAGAGAAAATAACATCTACCTACAATCTTTATTTGTATGTGATTGGATATACTTATCCCAACTTTTGCACTTCATTTGCTTTCAAGTTATTTGGATCACTGTTAGGATTATTACTAAATATAATTTATTAGTTGATATAGAGTTAATCCCCATAGTGTTTTTTTTTTTTTTTTTTTGCTAATTGCAGATTTGATTGCATGTTTTGCTGGAGTAATGGAGATTATGTTGGCTATGGATCTTTTTTTTTTTTTTTTCTCTCTAGCAATTTATTTTGTTCTTCAATGATCAAGACAATATTTTTGTAATGCAGAAATGTGAATAAAATTTTTAATTTCCTAGAAACATTTACTTTTCCTTCTAGACAATGTAAAAGATTTTCATGCTTATGAACATCTAGCAACGTCTTGGTGCTAAGTCATTTAGTTATAGGTCTACATTTAGCACCTATGTGGGACATGCTGTAACAACCAACATTTTTCACAGGTGATACATCATCCTTGGTGCCTATGTTGATAGTCTAGCCTTTTGGCAGAGCTGTAGGATCTTCACCAATATCAATAGCCCTCCTGCCGAACGAACAGGAGAAGCAGTACAATATCTTCATGAATGAATAGGAGAGCTGACCAATATCCTCATGAACGAACAGGAGAAGCAGAGCAAGTCAATCCACAAATATGTTAATAGCTAATTTAATATTTTCTTAGCATTTTAGACAATATAGTTTGCTAGAAAAAGCCTAACTAGCATCCAACTATGTTAAAAGAAGATAATAATCAAAACATATTAACTTGTCGATTTTTATAATTCAGACAAATAGAATAAGCTGTAGCACATTTTGTAAGAGCCACATCACTGAAAAATCAATTTCTACAAATAATTCGTGTGACGTATAATTAACCAAGTTGCGAATACTTCAAGGACAGCATCTGGAGGACATTTATGTTTGGCCATAGAAAAGAGTCAATTAGTTGCCTCTTGGTGGCAAAGAAGCTTGAACTATCTCCTGCATTACATATCTTGATCATCCGGGCTTGCAATATGATAGTTACATTCATAATAAGAACATTGGCAAACATTACAATGATTATTAGATTATGAACTATTCTATATCTAATCAAATAATGTCCATAACAATCAATAGAAGGTGGACTGGGCTTCTTCCTAGTGGTTAATATATCTGATTTAAAGCAAGCATAAGTCCGATGAAGAAAATCAAAGAGCAAACTCCTTTTTCTTGTTGTGGCCAATTTAGCATAAAAATTTTTCGTATCATTTTCTTGCCCATGCAGTGGTTGCCTTCCATAAAGAGGAAAAAGGTTAACTTGAGGATTTACAAATCCATAATAAACAAGGCATGAATGATAGACATGATAGGAACTAGTTTTAGTGCATATCTGATGCACATGAAAATGGGGTCTGATGCATGCATCCAAATATTTTATCATAATCTTAAAGATGTGTAGAATAACTGGTCATAATCTTAAGGATGTGTAGAATAACTGAAAGTCGAAGCACAAGCTTCTTATTTATAACTGATATATATATTACCTATAAATACAATGTAATTTACTATATCCAAGTTATTAAATTGTGTGTATTTTTTTATATGTACTAGATATCTTAAAATTCTTTAGTATCCCGCAACTTTAGAATCAATAGGTGGATCACTATGGTATAATATATATGATCTTGGTGAATATAATGCATACAAAGCTAATTGCAGATTATAAAATTATCTCTCCTTGACGGGCTCTACTTGCTTTGAGTGTCGAGGAATGACTCCTGCTTCAATCTAAGGTGCAAACTTCAAATACTGATAAAGTATGGGAAGAAGTAGTTAAATAAGACTTAAATATAAAGGAATCTTGTTCCAGTCCTCCTTGCTTGGAATATAATTTAAGGTCACACACTTTCATATTAAAAAGGTGTCTTTTATTGGGTATCATAATTAGATTTTGAGTTTTTTTATGTATATACCCTCCAAATATTCAAATTTATATGAATATCCTCATCAAATTGTTATGTGTAGTAGCCGTATAACTTTTTCTTTTTGCCCATCTATTGACAAGGGTACCTTAGTCATTTTAATTTTAAATTGTTAATTTTTTAATAATACTAGATGATGTGGATACATATGCAAAAATAAAGGATTAAAAGGGTATACCTATAAAATAAATAGTTTATGAGAATATACGTACAAATATCAGTTTTGAAAGGATATTCATATAAATTTGAGTGTTTATGAGGGTATATATGCAAAAAAAAATCTTTTTTTTACTTGCTTTACTGGCACTTTGCATCAAGCTAGACTTTTTACTAGCCATTTTTCTTCTAATGAGCACTCTTGATTGTCTTCTTGATTTTATATGGTAGGCAAGTTATTGCTCCAAGAATTGATTTTGATGATTATAAAGCATTTGAGGGAATTACTAATGAATTTGGCTTAAAAAAAAAAAATTTATATTTTAGGAGCAAAATCATAATTTTATCAAGTTTTGATCTGAGAGCCTCAAGAGCAAGTATAAAAGATTTCTAATTCTTTGGAGGTAGTCCAATGATTTTTGGATGCTTATTTTGAGAGAAAATTAAGTTTGAAGCGAAAGGATCGACCCCTAGGTCAAAAGGATTGTTTGGCACACTATCTTTGTACCAAAGGTCGATCCCAGGATCGACCTCTACTATTCCGAAGGTTAAAAATACAGAATGGCTATTTTTCTGAATTTTGTCTCAAAGGTCGATCTTGAGGTCGACCCTTGTGCCATGAGTCGACCCATGTGCCATAAGTCAACCCATGAGTCGACCCCTGCAATAAAATTTTTTCTGCAATGACTATTTTTTTCTTATTTTGGTAGGTTTTAATAGTTTTTTTAATATCTCCAACGGTTATAAATCTTGTCCAAGATTTTCTCCTTCACCTATTGAAGATTTAAAAGGCTTTAAATAGGAAAAAATATAAGAGATTGGTGTGATTCAATTTCAACCCTGAGCAAAAGTCATCTTCAAGCAAGAAGCCTTCATTTTAAGTTCACCTACCTCTCAAGAGTTCTTTTAAATCTCCAACAATCTTGAGGAAAATCAAAGAAGCTTCCTTCATTATTGTGAAAAGCGTTCTTAAGATTTTATTTGCTCACAAAGGGAGCTAAACTTGTATTTGATTGTCATTAAACCTTTTTCTCTGTTTTACTGTTTTGATTCAAGTTTTGGGGGGGTTTCAAAACTTAGAAAGGTTGATCCTAACCTTGAATATTGGATTGGCTTATACCCAGAAAATAAGTATTCTAGTTTGGGATAGCTAAGGTTGGAGGTTTCCAACGGTGTATTAAGTTTGAATATGGTTAGTGGATTTTAATTTTCAAGTAGAAGCTTGAGAAGTGGATGTAGATGCAAAAAAAGCACCGAACCATCATAAATCTTACTTGTTTGTGGTGTGCTTGTTATTTTTCGTTCTTTAGTTTATTAAATTCTTGCTCTCTAATATTTTATATTTTTTTTCTAATCTAAATTACTTCACACACATGTCTTGCATATCATCATTCAATCTTGATATCTTTAAATTAGCTTTAAAATTTTAAAAACCCAATTTACCCCCTCTCTTGGGTTGCATAGCTGGACAACAAGTGGTATCAGAGCCTGGTGCTCTAGCCCTACTTTGATTTAACCATCAAAGAGCTAAAGATCTATGGCAACCCAAGTTAGTATTTCTCTAGTTGAGGGGCAGTCCATAAACTGGCCTTCATTTTTCAATGGGATAAACTATACCTATTGAAAAGCTCGGATGAGAATTTTCATACAAGCATTTGACTATGATATGTAAAGTATCATAGTTAATGAACCACACACAACCACTAAGATAATTGATGGGGAGGAATCAATCAAATTCGAAAAGGAATGGGATGAGATTGATAAGAAAATAACTCAACTCAATGTAAGAGCCATGAATGTTTTATATTATACTTTAGATGCTAATGAATTTAATCGTATTTCAACATGCATGTCGGCTAAAAAAATATGGGATAGATTAGAAGTAACTCATGAAGGCACTAATCAAGTTAAGGAGTCAAAAATTAACATGCTTATGCATAAATTTGAACTTTTCAAAATGGAGCATGATCAGTCAATAACTGTAATGTTTACTAGATTTACGGATATTATAAATGATCTTAAAAATTTTGGCAAGTTTTATTCTAATAGTGATCTTGTGAGGAAAATTCTTAGGTCTTTACCAAGGACATGGAAGGCCAAAGTGATTGTAATCCAAGAAGCCAAAGATCTAAATATTTTATCCTTGGAGGAGCTTCTAGGATTACTAATGACGCACGAGCTAAGCATGAAATAACATCAAGAAGAAGATGTCAAGAAAAAAAAGATAATAGCCTTTAAATCCATCACTCAACAAGATAAGAAATTCGATGAAACGGAAGATGAAGAACAAGATGAGGAAATAGCCCTTATCACAAAAAAGTTCAAGAGATTTTTGAAGAAAAAATAAAGGATGAGGAAGAGGCTACCTATCAAAGAGGAGCATAGCAAGGAAAAGGATAGAGAGCAGCCCCTTATTTGCTATGAATGTAAGAAATCGGGGCACTTTAGGTTTGAATGTCCTCAACTTAAAAAGGTTCCTAAGAAATACAAGAAAAAGGCTATGGTGGCAACATAGAGTGATAGTTATGACTCAAACTTCGAAGAGAAAGAAGCTCATGAACATGCCAATCTGTGCCTTATGGCACATGAGAATGAGGTATGTCTTACATCCAAAGGAGAAAATCGAAGATGGTATCTTGATAGCGGATGCTGAAGACATATGATCGGTGATGAGTCCCAATTCATCATGCTTGATGCTAAAAATGGAAGGATGGTCACATTTGGAGATAATAACAAAGAAAAGATTATTGGTATAGATAATGTTGGTATCACTCCCTCCAAGTATATTAAAAATATTTTATTAGTAGATGGTTTAAAATACAATCTCTTAAGTATTAGTCAACTTTGTGACAAGGGTTATAAAGTTATTTTTAAATCTTTATTGTACATTGTAACTAGTCTCAATGATGATGGTATTAAGTTTGTTGGTCATAGACATGGTAATGTTTATATGGTAGATTTGAATGATCTTTCTATGATAAACATGCAATGTCTAATAGCTATGAATGCCAAAATTAATGAAACTAATTGGCTTTGGCATTGTAGGCTTGCATACATTAGTATGGATTCACTTTCAAAGCTTATCAAAAAGAAATTAGTTATCGATTTACCAAAATTAAACTTTGAAAAAGATAAAATTTGTGATGCATGCCAACTAGGTAAACAAACAAGAGTTTCATTCAAATCTAAGAATATTGTTTTAACTTCTAGGCCATTGAAACTTTTACACATGGATTTATTTGGTTCTATAAGAACAGCAAGCTTAGGTGAAAAATATTATGATTTTATAATTATTGATGACTACTCACGTTTTACATGGATTTTTTTTTAGTACGTAAAGATGAAACTTTTCATGTTTTCATAAAGTTTTACCGAAAAGTTATAAATGTAAAAGGATTTTCAATTCAAAGTATTCGAAGTGATTATAGAACTAAATTTAAAAATCAAGATTTTAAAAAATTTTATGATGAAAAAGGAATTAGCCATAATTTTTCAGTACCTAGGATATCCCAACAAAATAGAGTAGTAGAAAAAAATAGAACTCTAAAAGAAATGGTCCGTACTATGCTATGTGAAAGCAACCTTCCAAGATACTTTTGGATGGAAGCAATTAAAATAGCATATTTCATCTTAAACCATGCCCTAATCAGACCAATTTTAAAGAAAATGTCTTATGAGCTTTGGAAAGAAAGAAAACCTAACATTGCATATTTTCATATTTTTGATTGTCGATGTTTTGTTTTGAATAATGGTAAACAAAAACTAGATAAATTTGATGCAAAATTCGATGAAACTATTTTTCTTGGTTACTCCTCTTCTAATAAAGCTTTTAGAGTTTTTAATGAAAGAATCTTAATAGTAGAGGAGTCAATACATGTTGTTTTTAATGAGACTAATGATCTTCCATCAAGAAAGAGTGAGAGTATTGATGATGCAGATCCTCTTATAGAAGGATTGAAGGAGATCACCTTAAAGGATTCAACAATTCAAAATGAAGAGAATCATGAAGACAAGCAAGAAATTAAGGGTGAAGGACAACAAGAACAACCTCAAGGTATAAATGATCTTCCAAAAGAATGGAGGTATCTTCACAATCACCGCAAAGAACTAATTATTGGTGATCCTACACATGGGATAAGAACTCGCTCTTCACTTAGAGATGCATACAATCATTTTGCATTTGTTTCTCATTTTGAACCAAAAATCATTAATGAAGCCGAAAAAGATTATAATTGGATAAATGCAATGCAAGAAGAACTTAATTAATTCAAAAAAATAACGTATGGACCTTAGTATCAAGATCTAAAAATTATCCAATAATTGGTACAAAATGAGTATATAGAAATAAATTGGATGAAAATAAAAATATAATTAGGAATAAAGTAAGATTAGTTGTAAAGGGTTATAATCAAGAAGAAAAAATTGATTTTGATGAAATCTTTACACCTGTTGCTAGACTAAAAGTAATTAAACTTTTACTCGCTTATGCATGCTTTATGAATTTCAAGCTATTCCAAATGAATGTTAAAAGTACTTTTCTAAATGGATATATTAATTGTCGAAGATGTTTATGTAGAATAACCTCTCGATTTTGAAAATCATGCTTTTCAAATTATGTTTTTAGATTAAACAAAATATTATATGGTTTAAAACAAGCACCTAGGGCTTGGTATGAAAGACTAAGTAAATTCTTGCTTAATAATGGATTTTCAAGAAAAAAATATAGATACAACCTTTTTCATTAAAAGAAATTATGATGACATCTTAGTAATACAAATATATATTGATGATATTATATTTAGATCTACTAATGAAACTTTATGTCAAGATTTTGCTAAGCTCATGCAGGGAGAGTTTGAGATGAGCATGATGGGTGAACTAACATTCTTCCTTTGACTTCAAATCAAATAAATAAAAGAAGAGATCTCCATCACTCAAAGCAAGTACATAATAGAGCTACTCAAGAGATTTAGGATGGAGAGCTCCAAAGTAATTGGTACCCCCATGAGTCCATTATGTAAGCTTAACAAGGATGAAGGAGGTAAAAGTGTTGATCAAAAACTTTATAGAGGCATGATTGATTCTTTATTGTATTTAACTGCTAGTAGATCAGATATCATGTTTAGTGTTTGTTTATGTGCACATTTTCAATCTAATCCAAAAGAATCATATTTAAATGCTGTAAAAAGAATACTTAAATACCTAAAAGGAACTCAATCCATAGGTTTATGGTACTCTAAAAATTCATCAATTGATTTAATTGGATATTCATATGCAGACTTTGTTGGATGTAAATTAGATAGAAAAAGCACTAATGAAACTTGCTAATTTCTAGGAGTTACTTAATCTCTTGGTTTAGCAAGAAATAAAATTTGGTAGCATTGTCTACGGCCGAGGCTGAATACATTGCAGCCGAAAGTTATTGTGCACAAATTTTATGGATTAAACAACAACTTGAGGACTTTGGCATCAAACTAAACAAAACTTTCATAAGATGTGATAATACTAGTGTCATAAATCTAACTAAAAATCTAATCCAACACTCTAGGTTAAAATACATTGAAATAAGACATCATTTCATAAGAGAGCATGTTCAAAATAATGACATAATTCTTGATTATGTTTGTACTGAAAATCAATTGGCTGATATTTTTACTAAGGCCTTGAGTGAAGATAAATTTTATGAAATTAGGAGAGAATTGAGAATTCTAGATTTTTTTTGCTTAAATATCCTTCTTTTGATCCCAACTTATCCTCTACTAATATTTTTGGATTAATCCTTGAGACTTAATTTTATTGCTTTAAGTTAAAAATTATCTATTCTTCTTATTTTTTTCTTGACTATAAGAAGTAAAATTATTTTTGAACTTAATAAAAAATATTATGGATAAATAATTATACTTTATTTATCTCATAAATTTATTTGAGTATTCTAATGATTTTGATCATTTGATTCATTTTAAGCAACTATTTATATTTTACATATTTTGATCATATTATTATTTTTTTAAAAAATTAATTAGTATCAAAAAATTATTTTTGATCCTAAAAGAGGATTATTGATGAATATTCATGCCTTGTTCAAATTGATTAATTTTGAAAAATAAATTTAAGAAAAATACTCTTTTTAAGTCTTTTGATATTGATGTCAAGCAAAATATTTTAAAAAAAGCTATTAAAACTAAATATTCAAAGAAGACTTTAGTTTTTAATCAATTGATATCAGACAGCTTAACATTTATCTTATATTTTATTGATCTTAAAAAATATATATATAATAATAAAAGAAAAGAAGAGATGATTCCTGAAAAATTGAATATATCTTATAATTTATTTTGAATGATCTATTTAAAATCTTTAATCTTTGAAATATGCCATCTCTCTTAAATCTTTGAAGTTTAAAATAATTTTATTTAATGCATTTATATTATTCAAAAATGGAAAGATGTGTTTTTAATTCATGTTGTTCATAAATAGAATTTAAGGAAAAAAATTAATTTTGATACATACTTCTAATTTTGAAATTTATTTAAAAATATGAATATAATATAGAATTTTTAATGTACCTTTAAAAATCTTTGTAAAATTATTTTTGCTCTGATACTATCTTTGTTTTGCTCGATATATTTCTGATATATATCTTTTTTTAGCTTAATTAACTAAAATTTATTTAAGAAAAGAAAAAAATAAATAATAAATTAAATATTGTGCTTGATTCTACTATTCAAATCTTTGAAAAACTCTAATCCTCTTAAAGCTTAAAAGTACATACTTGAAAATCTGTTCAAAGAATCATATTCATTCAAAAAGGGGAGAGCCTTTGATATTTGAGTTTAAGCTAATTTTTTTGTAAAGAAAGAAATTTCAAATGATAAGCTTTTAAAGGGGAGCTGATTCATTTGATTTGATTCAATTTTTTGAATTTGATACATTTGTTATTTGACACACCCCATCACATCTCTGATTCCTCATCTGATTCAGATGCTTCCAGCTGTGATCTCTACTAGATTTAGTTTAGTTATCTTTATATTAGGTTATGATCTAATATCTCTTAGTTGTTTCTATGAGTTTTTGATCAAATCATAGTTGGTTATATTTTTTTTGAATCAAACTTATGGCATTGGTACTATTGGCTGTTTAGATCATGGATAGTTGTATCCATGAATTTTGTATGTTTTGATGGTCTAATTATCATGAATACTTTTGATTCCTTTATATTTTGTATGTTTAGCACTTATATATTTTGATGACTTGATGTTATGATAACCATTTGGATGTAAATATGTGATGATATCATTTGAATGATGTGAAATAAAATCTTTATGAATTGGTTAAATTTTATTATGATCATTATATTGTAAATTGAAAGTTTTGTTATAAACTCTTGTTCTAACAGAAAAATATATGAAATAATTTAAGACGGAGGCTTTTTTATTTTTGAATTTTAAAATTCTTTAAAATCTTACTTGATGATGTTAAAAATGGAGAGTAGAGTAAATAAAATTGGGCTATAAGCAAAATTGAAGTAAAATTGATAAAAGAAATAAAATAGAAGTAAAATTGATAAAAAAAATAAGTAAGTCAAATACTTTTGCAAATCATTTAAATGTCTGACTATAAGTAATCATCAAACTGCTCTTGATGCCATATTAGTCAAATAATTGAATATAATATCCTAGTATGTGATGTAGCATGTTCCATCAAAATTTTTGAAATCCTCAATCAATGCTTCTACGTATTTTATTTTTGCTTATGCTCAAATATTTTGTCATCATCAAAAAAAAGAAGATTGTTACTCTAAGAATTGATTTTGATGATTACAAAGTATTTGAGGGGATTACTAATGAATTTGGCTTGAAATTTTTTTTTGTATTTCAGAAATAAAATCATAATTGTATCAAGTTTTGATCTGAGAACTTCAAGAGCAAGTATAGAAGATTTCTAATCCTTTGGAGACAGTTTCATGGGTTTTGGATGCTTATTTTGGGAGAAAATCAAGTTTGAAGTGAAAGGATCGACCCCTAGGTCGTTCCTTGTTGAAAAGGGTTGTTTGACATGCTGTCTCTATACCAAGGATCGACCTCTATTGTTTCGAAGGCTAAAAATATAGAATGACTATTTTTTTAGATTTTCTCTTAGAGATCGACTCCTGTGCCATGAGTCAACCCTTGAGTCATGAGTTGACCCATGAGTCGACCTCTGCAACAAAAACTTTTCTATAATGGCTATTTTTTTTCTTATTTTGATAGATTTTAATGGTTTCTTTAATATCTCCAACGGCTACAAATCTTGTGCAGGATTCTCTTCTTCACCTATTGAAGATTTAAAAGGCTTTAAATAGGAAAAAATACAAGAGATTGGTGTGATTCAATTTCAGCCCTAAGCAAAAGTCATCTTCAAGCAAAGAAGCCTTCATTTCAAGTTCACCTACTTTTCAAGAGCTCTTTCAAATCTCCAACAATTTTGAGAAAAATCAAAAAAGTTTTCTCCATTATTGTGAAAAATATTTTTAAGGTTTTATTTGCTCACAAAAGGAGCTAAACTTATGTTTGATAGCCATTAAATCTTTTATTCTGCTTTACTATTTTGATTCAAATTTTGTAGAGATTCCAAAACTTAGAAAGATTGATCCTAACCTTGAATAGGATTGTATTGGATTGGCTTGTATTCGAAAAATAAGTATTCTAGCTTGGGATAGCTAGGATTAGAGGTTTCCAATGGTGTATTCAGTTTGAATACGGTTAGTGGATTTTAATTCTCAAGTAGGAGCTTGGGGAGTGGATATAGGTGTAAGAAAAGCATCGAATCACTATAAATCTTGCTTGTTTGTGGTATGCTTGCTATCTTTCTTTCTTTAGTTTATTAAATTTTTAATTTTTAATTTTTTATATTTTTTCTCTAACCTAAATTATTTTACACACACGTCTTGCATATCATCATTCAATCTTGATATCTTTAAATTAGCTTTAAAATTTTAAAAATCTAATTCATCCTTCCTCTTAGGTTGCATAGCTGGGCAACACAAGTGGTACCCCTAAACTTGGCTTTGTAAAGTTTAAATCTTAAAATACATGATATGAGATTCAAATCTTGGACTTTCTACACATTAATTTAAGTTTTTCAAATTATGTATTTTTTCCAAATTTATGCAACTTTCTTATACAATTGTATAGATAATGTAGTGAGTGTAGAATGCTAGCATGATATGGGTTGAAGAAAATCCCGTGTGTTAATGAAAAATATTATATTCATGCAAAAGATATGTATATATATATCTCTCTCTCTTTATATATACATACATATATATATATATATATATATATATATATATATATATATATATATATATATATATATATATATATATATATATATATATATATATATATATATATATATATATGTAACAAATCATGAATTCAAACATATTGTATAGGAGATACATTTTTAATTTTATATTTTTTATATATTTTGACTCATTATTTTATGAAATATACAAGATTTAATTATTTAGAGATATCCAATTCCAGCATATATTTTAGGTCTGCCAACCTTTAATAACTAATGCTCTTTATGTTATAATTTGGGGAGCTTAACTAAATGAATTGAGTAGAGATATTCAGGACTAAAGAAAGAGAGTGATGCCACTAGTTGCACGCCATCTGCTAGTTACATAAATCTATACCTATCTAGCATCATGCATATTATACATAATTTATATAAACAAGTTTACAAATAACCTACGTATGGATTCATTCTATTTTTGGTTTAGATTATGGGAAATTTTTTAAAAACTTGTTTAATGCAAAGAGAGTCAAAATTGTGGACCATCTCCATGCAACGGTGAGTCTAATAAAAAATATAGGTTTGAAAGGGTGCCGGTGAAAATTCTTAAATTCACATATTCCTTATGATATTTTTTTTGATTGGCAAAAGAATGGTTATGCAACCAATAAAGTTGAAACTAATTTCTTCTTACTAGTGGTTGGGATATCAAAATACAAAATAAAACTAAATCAAGCAATGAAGAGGTCCATTAAAATATTTGACTATAGTGAAAGTTAGTCAAAGTGACGTTATACAGTGATTATAAAATAGTTATACAATCATTAATTACAATATTATGAAAATGAGTTGGATTTCTTTTTTGATAAATGACAATAAACTATATAATAAGGCATGGTCCTTCTCTATATCCCTGACCCCTAGACTCTCATGACAGGATTTGATTCTGATCGCAAGGTATACCGATTAAAGATTTTATTAATTTGATTAGCTAAAAGTGAGCATGAGTACGCACTTGTCATTAATTTCTTGATATATTTTAAAGTATATAATTAATTTTACTGTTCATGTTCTTGGAAGGTTGCTTGTAAATATCCATAGCGATGTCGGCAGCGTAATGCCGATTATTAGTTTGATGCCGCAGATAAGGACGCTTCTGTTCTTCTCTGGTTCGCGGTTCTTCTCGGGGCCCCGGTGTCCGTCCCCGTAATGGCGAGCAGCGATTGATGAACAACTCCGGTCTCTTGATTCCTTCGATACCAATCGGCCGTGATGTTCATCGCGGAGGCACTGCGATCGAAGGTAGCGTCTCGGCTACGGCCATGGCTGCAAGAAGAACCAGATATGGAGCTCGAACTAGGGTTTCTACGATCCCATGGGAGAGCGAAGAACCTCTCCTTCGATCCCTCGGCACTCAATTCATTGATGGAAGACTCTGTGTCTGTAGAATTCAAAAGTTTTAAGGTTGGGGAAGTCCAAATTCGGGTTTCTCCGTGGTCTAGTCCTTCCATCGTTCTTCAAGTGCGAGGTGTCGATGTAACCCTAGCTCCAAGGTTTGTTCTGAATCTTTTATCTCGTTTCTTGTCTTGTTTTTTAATGTTTTGGCTGTAATTTGATGAAGTTATAAGTTTTGAGGAGTTGATGGTTGGTATGCCCATGGTTTATAGGGAAACTGTAAGCAAGAAGCGTTCGAGTTCGAGAGATTTAGCCGCAAGAGGGAGGAAGAAGGTGATTGCTTCGATCGATCCTCAGGTATTTTAGTGGCTATAACTTTTTTGATGTGAGTCCTTTCGAATCTATTGATGTTGTTTCGAGCCTGGTCCCACTGCCTTGCTATTTTTGAACCGATAAACCCACTGTTGCTGAATTTTAGGTAATGGGAATTAAACTTGTCTCATGGAATGATATATCAACGATCGGGTGTGGCTAGAGCCCGTTCATGAAGTAAGATGGAAGTCTAATAGAGCAACTGAATGTGTCTACCCAGCCATGAACGTACCAAAAACAAATAGAAAAGGAAGCAAAGATTAATTAAAGCGTACTAGATAAATTCAGATAAAAAAAGGGCCAACCAACAGTCTCACAAACAGGCAAAAATAAAAAAAGAAAAACTTTAGGATGGAATGATTCAAAGAAAGTCACGTTTGCATGCTAGCTCATGCCAGGACTGAATGTCCAGTAGTGTTGGCATTCAAGAAACCCTGGCAACAAGTAACACAGGTGGTAGCTTGCAAGAGCTTCTTCCCAATGTGGTTGTGTGGATAGGATTGAGTTAAACATACCGGACTTTGAGTTGGCTGGGCATAAGTTTGTTGGACCTGGCAATGGTTTTGCACCAAACTAGGCATTGGTCTTTGTCTAGGATAAATTTCTGCTCAATTTTTTATCCAATTGGCCAGGTCCAAACAACTCAGATCTGAATCCTTCTTCTTTCTTTTGTTTTAGCTGCCATTTTTTGAATAGTGTACCACCACTGGGTAGCAGAAAGAAGCAGAAAATCCACAAATTTCTTGTTGCCTTTGTAGCTGGAAAAATTCTACATAGGGTACTACAGTTGCTCTGAAACCTGCTTCCACTTTCTAAGTACTTCCATTTTTTCCTATCGATTTTTCTTATTTAAAGTCCCACTTCCTCATCTGTACTTGATTCCACTTCTGCACTTGTTTCCATGTTAGGTAATTAAGGTCGTTCCTCATATATTCAAGATAAAAAACTTATCTAACCTTGTAACACAATATGTTGCTTAACTATGCTTTGGTACTATTAAATAGGTAGTGACATGGGCCACTGATGATACCTACCATGTTATTCTTGAACAGTTTGATATGATATGGACTGCCCACTTATATTATTCCTTTGGCCAGATGAATAGTTAAATATGGAATGAAATGATAATCATGTTAGCATGCTAGTTACATCTCCATAAATCACAGTCAATGCACTGACATACTCAGGTCGAAAGGTTATTTGGAAAATGAACAAGGAAAACATGCTTAATCCAATCAAGAGATAAGTTGGAAAATGGATGGCTTGAACAAATGTGAAGTAAGTGCACCACTCTTGGTGGCATCACCATTGTGCATCGCACCATCACACCCACAAAAAATATTGGATTGCCTAAATAGAGTCCACGGAGGACACCTAGTGTATGAAACAAAATTGCCAACAGAAGGGAACTCTTTTCAGTTTGTTTGAGCGAGAAGGTCAGAAGACTAACTTATAAGGCATGAAGAGGCTGATAGATCTCATGGTTAAACATGATTTTGAGGCAATATGATTTGAATAAGGCTTTACCATAGGAAGACAACAGCAATGGTAATGATGTTTATAATACATGTCTAACACGCATTCCATGCATCATGGTTTGTCCTGTTGTCATGTTCATTTACTTGTCATACTCAGACATATTTTTTCACATGTAGAATGAGTGTTCATATGTGAATCTGCATGAAAGAATACATGAGGTCATTATTTATCTAATATATGCAGATGTAGCATGATAATTTTATTTCAACCTCTATGAACATAATGTTAGCTCAGACACTATAGAACATGCTTCTTATTATTTTCAGGGTGCTTCCATGCATGAAATGATTGAAGGACTTCTGTATAAGTCTTCTTCAGGAAATATAGCGACATCTTTGTCTGGTGTTATATTAAGTTGTTGTCAGGTACGACTCCAAGACATCCAATTAAAGTTGCAATTTATGAATGCATATCACACTTGTGTGTTGAAGGCGAATGATATTTGTTTGGAACCTGAGCTTCTTGAGTACAGTTCTTTCTTAAGAGGAATACTACACTTATTACTTCTGCCTGGCAATGAGAGAATTTTAACTATTAGTTGCAATAGTCTGGAGTTCAGGTTGAAGGATAATGATCACACAAACAGTATCACATCTTTGATGGGTCTGTCAACATGTGTCAGATTAAAAGGTTTTCAACCACTGGGATTTGGTATTCAAATAGCACATGTAGACATCAAATTTTCACCAGACAGTATTCCTCTCCTTTTGGTAATATCATACGTATTATCTTCCAAAGAATGTGATGGTGCCAGGAATGGTCAGGAGCTCTGGAAGATAGCTGGACAAAAACTTGGTTGTTTGACTCTTCATAGAAATTTTTTGCAAAGGATGGTTAACATTGTTGTGCTATGGTCACGATATGTTAGTGCCTATGAGTTACTGCTATCATTGGTTGGATATTCTGCTAACATGACATTAAAAGAAAATGTTGCTAGGGTGTCCAATGATAGCAAATGTTTGAGTCATGTTAAACGTCAGTGGAAACTAATTAATGAACTAGAGGAGAAACTTCCTGCAGAGGCTGTGGGACGCGCACGACAGATAGCACGCCACAGAATATCATCGCGCTCATCATCCACTGATTTGAAAACATCAATCAGTCTTGTAACCACTTCATTTTTAAGAATTCTTGCACCAGTATCCCTACTTTGGAGATTTATTTGCTTCATGTATCAGCTAGCTGCATGTTTATTTTTTAATTTGTGCATCCTTTGTCTGCACCAAGGAATCGGTAGATCATCTGCACTTATTCTCAGTGGTGTTTCTCAAGATTCTGGTTTGCAGTTTCAATGGACTCTCAGTTTAGGAGAACTCTACATCACCCTTTGTTCTGCAACTTCTGATCATGATCCTATTAGTTGCAAAGTTGAGCATGAAGAAAACTTTCATCATGTAAAACTGCCCTCACTTTGTCTAATAATGAAGTGCTTGTGCTTTAACTATACAGTCAACAGCATTACAAAATCATTACTTAGTGTTCTTGGTGAACTGAGGTTATGCCTATCTTATGTTTCAAGTGTTTCATCCATGGATAATGACCCAGGAATTAAGCGAAGCTTATCTTTTAAAGCACCTAAAGTTCGGTCTGGCATTGAATCTAAGATAATCATGTGGAGTGCCCCTGCTCTGGCGTATGATCCATCAGAACGAGATGCTATTGATTCTTCAATTTCTGCTGATACTGCTTCAGTCTTTGTCTTGGAAAATAATATTAGAAACTTGTGGTCAAATTGGAAGAAAGTTAGTCAGATATATGCAGAGATAAATATTCAGCAGACTGAGCAGCCATTTGTTCTTTGCGAGTTTCAAAACTTCCTTATAGATCCATATCTTGATAGTGGAGACTATGGACTTCATAAATGCACCTTGACACTTGGAAAAATGAACCTTGATTTGGATTATTCATCTATAGTTTTTTCTTCTCTGTTGCTTGGGCAGCTGCAACATTGTCATCATTGGGCTACTACTGTTGGGAGAATGCAAAGTCCTTCATCTTCGTCAATTGTACATGAGGAGAAACCTGAAATCAGTATGGAGGATAGGATAAGATCATACACTAGTAGGCTGAAGATTCTGTTGCTTAATATGATTCCAGTCAGGAACATCCAAATTGGAGCACTCATTACTGGACCATCTATTCGAATTTTTTTACAAGATCAGCTGTCACATGATACTGAACAGTACAAGAGCCCTATAGTTGCTCAGGAAAATAACAATTATTGTTTTATTTTGGATCTTGCAAATATTGAATTTGCTGTGTGGCCAGCTTCTAAAGCTGTTTTAGCTGCACTGACTGAAGAGTCAAGTTTCAGTGAGGTGGATACTGAGTACATTTGGTATAAGGAACCCCGCATGTTAGACATTTTGGAAGCACATGCTAGTGAAAGATATGTCGCTCAAGGGCGGATTGCGCTTGATGCTTGTTTAAGATTCATGGGCCTAGTTGTATCCATTGACAATTTAGAAGTAAATCAGAAATCTGATGTTGTTGGACCCATGTCAATAACAATACATTTCTCAATCTGCAGGTAAAGTCTAATGTAATCCTACTCTCTCTTGTCGCTATTTACCGAATTTCACCATCAATTCATTTTGCAACCTGAGCTTTTGCATCACAATTTCAGTGCATTTATTTGTTTTACTGAATTTGTGTATGAGTGCAGGATAAGCAACCTAATGCAATTTTTTTGATAATTCCTGTCAGGATATTTGGATATTTGATGTTCTTAACGGGGTCATACTTTTGGACTAAATTATGCTTTGTCTGGATAATATTGTGGGTGCATCACCTTTCCCCCACCCCATACCATTTTTTTTTTTTGATAATTAAACAATGGACTCAAAGGAATCCCAGAATCCCTATAGTTGACCTTAAAGGCATCCCTCTGAATCAGGAAGTTGATTGGCAATTTGAAGACTTGAATGTAGCTATAATATCATGTTACTTTTCATGATATGCACAAAATGGAATTCAAAAACCTAACCATCACCTTCCAAAATGGAAGCCTTGAAAGTCAACCAAGTCATTTAATGCCTAATCATCAGGCTTTTCAGACTTTCATTCTGCATAGCTTCAGACCTGCTCCTTTCATGATGTTTCACATGTTCTTCTGGTGGCAATTATTTTAGCAAGATAATATATTCAATTAGCTGGTTTTAGAGGTTTTTCATTACAAAATTATGAACTTATCCTTTTCCAAAGTTTAAACTTTTTACGTTTGATGGTTAGGAATGTTTAGGTGTTTCATTGTTAAAAATAGAAGGATTGATATGGAAAAATGGTAACTTGATAAGGAGAGAAAACCTGAACTTGGAAATTCTATGTAGAGTGCAAATTATCAATTTCATGATATTAGAGCTTTTATGAAGCTTTTTGTGCAACCAAATGAATTATTATCAAATCATAACTCAAAAAATATAAATATCACAACACATATTGTTACCATATCAATTTTAGACATTTATTTTCTATCATTTACTGCACTTGCCTGTGGTTGGGATGAGACTCTTCATGGACTTAGTTTTCTGTTTGCATTTATGTGTGGGGCTGAGGGCCGTATACTCAAGTGCATGTGGTCATGTTCTCCCATTCCCTGATTGTTTTAATTTGGTAATATTAAATTTTATCTTCATGCCTGCTTGTTAATTTGCAATTTTGTAATATTTGGGAATCTTTTGCAGAGATTATCTTCATTCATTATCTGCAGAAGCAGATGTTCTATCAATTAGTCTGAGTGGAATTACAACTGGTGTTGCAGTTTATTTATATGTGGATGAACTTTTGATTTTCCTCCAGGTAATGATATTTTTATCATAACTTTTTGGTTAGAAAAAACTTTATTGGGATTTGAATATTAATTGAAAGTTGATGAACACAAACTTGAATAGACATTTAGTTTTTCCTCTTTGTTATGTGGTCCTACCTTGGAATATCTATTATCCTTTCTGTTGCTCTTTGTTCAATAATTTTGGCTCCCTTTCCTAATGGGAAAATACCAGAATTCCTAAATCACATTTCATATAAAAGATTTTCTGAAATACCTGGTAGATGTTCACGTGTTTCAACCAAGGTTTGAAATCTTGACTATACTGTACCATCTTGACCTTATACTGCATCCTGTATCAACCTGTCCTGATATGGGTGTATTGTCTGATTTGGCAAACTCATCTCACGCAATACCAATATTGTGTGCTGTTGTTGTTATTCCTGGTCGTAAGGTGTTGTCCAAGCCGAGTGCCCTACGAAAGGTTATCATTGGCAGCCAATTAGGTGCAGGGTGGTTCATCAAGGTGCTTAGTCAAGGTCTGCCTCACAGACTGTCGATGTTCAGGCCATTTGAGCTTTGAAAGTTACCACATGGGCAATGGATTTTGTTTTAAAAAAATGTCACTATTTTCTTTAATAGTAGATGTCTATGAAGTAAAAATTTACTAAATTTGGTCTAATGGTGTAGGAGCATAGTCTTGAATTTATTTATTGCTATAGTAATGTCGAAATATGTGATTGTTATGAAAATAACTGTGGGTTTTAAAATATCATTCTTTTTTTTTTCCATCTTCTTTTTTCTTCTTGAGCTATACGGCATTTGTCTTTTTGTTATGTGGGTTGCTGAATTGGACTTTGCCAAGTTCTATTAACTAATACTAAATTAACATCAAATTTAAAGGATGATGCAGGATGATCTTAATTACAATAGGTGTTGTCATATGCACAACTCATTGATCTGCATCAAGTTGTAATTCTAATTTCTATTCTTAAAACTTGAAAAAGTTTGTAATTCTTCATGCTCATTTGCCTGTCCATGATATATCTGAGCAAATGCAAATTAGATTGCTCAAACAATTTAGGAAATGGTAAGGTGAAGAAGACCATGGGAGAATGATGAGGTTAGCAAAACCTGTTAGAGCACTTAATTTTACCCTACATCAAGCCTTTCAATTTATCAATCTTAAGCTGGAAAATTAATGATAATATGCCCGCATACTGATTGTTATAATGCCCTTCTAGAGCATCAAACAAGTTAGACTTGTTGGCAAAAACAGACACAACTGCAATATTATGATCTAGTGTGGTTTGATGCACATCAGGGTGGTTCATCTCTCACCATGCTATGCATGCATGCAAGTAGGTCTGTTTCTTAATAGCTTGTTTCATATAATTTTGTTTATATGTATATACTGCCTGTGTTCACGTATCTTCTTCTTTCAGGTTTTTAAAGCTATGTTTTCGGCATCATCTGGTTTTGGTAATTTGGACGTCAGTCTTTGTTATCCTCAAGAATTCATCAGTAAATTAATGACTTTAGCCAAGAAATATAATGATCCAGACTTGGCAAAATCCAAAGCTACTGACGAAAATGTGTTTATTAAGAATACAGAAATTTTAGTTGATGCTGCACTTGAATCTGAGTCTGTGGACATCATTTTGAATGATTCACGAAATAAACATTTAAATTCTATGAATTCCAATATGGCTTCCACCAGTGCCATGGACAACGTCTGCATGCAATCTACATGCAAGGAGATAATGATATGCAATATGATTAAATTAGTTAGTTTCGGTATTGGTGTCTTTGTTCAAAAATCTTTCATCCAGATCTCATGCAGTGGAAGTTTTGCAGAAATGCTGATTAATTTTTCGAAAATTCAGTCAGTTATTTTCAACCATCCAAGTTCTGTGGAAGTTGGCATGGATATATTGCAGCTTAAGACCCAACTTGATCAATCTGTAAAAAGATTACATCAATTCTCACTCTGTAACTGCATATTTAGTTTACAAGTTGGTTTTCATGGTGGTGCCTTACCGACTTCATATGAAGTGGAAAGAGCCTTTCTGAATGCTGGAGAACCAGAGACCCTCTCATGTTGTCCTAATCATAATGTGGAAGCTGGTCGATTGCTTGTGACAGATAATCCTAGGTCCTCGTCTGGTTGCTGGATTTTCGTGGAGATTAAATTTGGTGAGGTTTTTGTGGCTGAATGTTGTATGAAGACCCTGCTAACTGCAACACATCAACTGAGTATGCTAAAAACTTCAATTTCCTTTTGTCAGGACCTCCAGACAATCAGGTGCAAAGTCCAGGTGGTAATAATGGCTTGAAGATAAAACTGTTGATGCTTCAAATATATTTGCTGCATATTTTTTTTTAAAAAATAATGATTTTCCATATTGTTTTGGGACATGTTCAGCCATCCTGTCATTCATATTCTCTTTTCTTTAATAAATAGGTTGCTCTTTGTCTTGCTTTTACTGGCATCATTAGAAGAATATCCTATTTTTTTCATATTGCTTGTCTCAGTCAGTCTTGTTTCAGTGCTTCATTTACTTTGCCGAAATTGGCATTAAATATGCATTTTCCTTCTTTATTGTTTTCTGAAAAGATGCACTGATTTAAATTGCTTGCTTTTTATGCGGTGTTAATATCGTGGACAGGGTGGTTTAATCCTTCTTGAAACATCAACACTGGCTATGTTCATTGAGTGCTACAAACTATATTGTCTTCTGGCCATGAAATGTTTTTCATGGGTGTGCAGTGTATCTGGAAAATCATCTGAAAAAGTTGGCATCCTGACACTTTCCAGTGAACATATTGTTAGATCAACTAACTGTTCCAATGAGGAGCATGACATAGACACTGTGTCCTCAGCTTCAAATTCAGAAAAGAGGAAGGTGTTCGAACATAACTTTGTCAAGGCACTTAATGTAGATTTATCTCAGTTTTCTCTTGTTCTTGCTGTTATGGATGGATCAGGTAAATAATTGCAATTTCTTCTATTTTACAGCCCAACTTATGATATGCTGATATCCTTTTTTTTTTTGGTTCACTTCTTTTGTAGATGACATTGAGGAGCTAATTCTGGAAGCTGATATGAGCCTGCAGCTTATGAGCTTTGGGAAAAGTGTCTCATTTGATTTAAATCGATTGGCAATCTTTAGTCAGCATCTTCATAGAAATATGCTCAATCAAACAAGAGAATCTCTTACGCCCCATTTTCACTCCAATACAGCAGTTGATTTGTCATCTCATAGTAGATCTGGTGAACATATTCTTGCTTCTCAAGTTTCAAGAAGCATGCCTACTGGCCTTGGTGATGCACATTCTACAAATCTTCCAGCTCCTGGGCAGGAAATTTTGGTGGAGACATCTGGATTTTCTCCTTTATATCATGGGAATTACATCTTAAAACATCTGGCTGCTTCTATTAAGATCAAGAATATGGTTTTGGGGAATGAAGTGGGTTTTGCGCAAGTGCAGAGTGGTTGGTTCGGGAAGGGTTCCATTTCCGGTTTTGATTTGACTATAGCAATATCTGAAATTCAGGTTCACAATGTTCCCTTTTTTTGTCTTTTCTGAGTATCTCTTTAACTGAATGTTTTGGTAATTTCTTTAGAGGATTGTGGAGATATGGTTTGCTTCTGCTGGTCTGAGTGACCCTTAAATTAGAACAACTTGCTTTACATGATAATTTTGTCACATCTACATCAGGAGCAAATTCTTTGACTTGTGTTACATATTTCATTTTCCTAATTAGGCCAGTTTTACATTTTTTAGGTAACTTTTGAAAGAACATATGAAATAGGTATAATTCCGCAAGCGATTCTAAGCAATGCAAGCTTATGGCTATAAATTTTGTAGATGAATCCTTATTTCCTCATTATTTGGAAGGATGTTTATTTTTTATTTTTATTTTTATTTTTTTAAATTTGATTCTTATCACATCACTGAATGAGCTTGTAACAGTTCAGTATGGCATTTTCTTCAAGCATATATATTTCATAAATCATATCTAAATACTTTTATTCACAGATGCTTTTGGCTTTGTATGCACCCTTATGTGGGATATTCACTGCAAAGGCTAGCCAAAGCTTGACACAGAATTTTGCCTCTAGGAATCAAGGATCGACCACTGATACAGATTATAAGATTCCTGATGGTATTTATGTTTAACTATCTGCACAGAACATGCCCATATCTGAATAAGGGTATCATGAATTTGAACAAAGTTCTGTTCTTTAAATAGGAGCAATTGTGGCACTCCGGGATCTTCACCAGCACATGTATTTTGCAGTTGAAGACCGAGAGAAAAAATATTGTGTAGTTGGTGCACAGCATTACTCCCTTGTTGGAGAACGGGCTCTCTTTCGGGTATGTAATTTGATTCCCCCCCCAACTCCCATTTTCCATATACTTATGAAATAATAATCACTAACTAGAAATTGGTGTAGCTAATATATCTTATGGGGAATGGAATGAAACTGTTGTGATGAATTTTCCTAAAAATGTACTTAAATTATAGAACAGGCTTTTTGCGGCATGAGTAAATTTCTTTGTATGTTTGCAACTTTTTTAATTTCTATATTTTGATTTTGTTAGTCAAGATAAAACACACACCTGCAAAATTGTGTTTACTCCATTATTGCATACCTTTATCTTATTATTAGAAAAGAGAAAGAGTCATATTTTTTTAGTGTTGAGACGATGTAACCCTGTTATAACTGCTTTATTTTACATCTGGTTTTTTAAGGGAGTTTGTGATGCCACTCAATTTATGATATATGGGACTGTGGTAACACTTTGTAGTGCTGCCTTCCCCTTTGCTGCTTTCTTTTGAGCGACAATAAACATGTGTTTTTGCTAAGGTGGCCTTAAAATCGAACTAGAGGGCATGTTCTAGCATTATTGGGCCTTTGGAGTGCATGATAGAGCGTCATTTATTGTGTTGAGCACCTAATTTTAGAGAAATACCAGAAAAAAGCCTTTATTTGGCTTTAGAAGTTGAGAAGGTGCTCATTTAAATCAAGGTTGCCCCTTCTAATAGTTTGGAGAAAAGGTGAGGCCAGCTACTTGGGAGTGGAGCACTCCTCTCTTGTAAAACGTAGGATAGAAGGGTCATTCACTTTTGTGGAGTGCACCCTCTCTCTCCTGACCTTATAAGTTGAAAGGGGCCAACTCTTAAGTAAGCATACCTTCCTGCCTATGTGCATCTTCTCCTAATAACATTAGGAGATGTTGCGAGCCTAAAAAGAGGGGGCCTTTTTTGTACAAAGAAAGGCTGTTCCTCAAGTGAAAAAAATAAAATTATTTCTTCTTCACACTCTCTCCCTGTTCGTTCCCTTCTCTCTCATCTCTCTGCACAAGCTATGCCCTATGGTGTGGAGAAACTCCTGAGGTCTTTCCCAATGGGAAAGCAAACTAAGTGGTGACTTGGCATGCAGAGATAGTACCATGCCTTGAATCCTCGGGCTTGTAATTGTGAGAAGAAGCTTGAATAACATAAATTAAACTAATGCAATTAGGTAATACTTGGACTCAAGATTTTACGTCCCAATGGAATTGGGGTTGTTTGGTTGTCCCATCCCATTCCTATGAGAAAACGGGATCGTGGTGGGTTCGGGACTCCAAAACCCACCCATGGAAGGAGAGAAGAAGAAAAGAGGAAATAAAGAAAGGAAGCAAAGATAAAGAAAATGAAAAAGTGAAAGGAAAGAAGAAGTTAAATGAAAGAAAGCAATGAAGGGAGAAGGAAAGGAAAGAAAGGAAGGAAAGAAGAAAGGAAAGAGAAAGAGGAAGAAAAAGGCAAAAAGAAAGGAAGGAAAGGATAAGAAAAAGGAAAAGAAAGAAAAGAAGGTAGAAGAAAGAAAGAAAAGAAAGAAAGAAAGAAAGAAAGAATGGAAAGAAGGGGAGAGAGATGGAGAATATCTACTAGGATGCATGAGCGGGATTGCTGTTAGGATAGTGCGGGACAACAGGGCGTCCTGTTCCTTGGAGAAGTTGGGCCGCCCTTGTCCTATGGGATTTAAAACCTTGCTTTGACCCTTGCATCTTGTCGCTTGAGAATGTCTTTTGTTGCATTTCTTGATCTTGGGGTTTGTGATAGTCTCTTTCCTATTACATACTATCCTTTATTAGATATCACATAATCATGTCTTCTTAGGAATTAGGATGTAGTCAAAAATTCTTTAGATGCTTGACTTTTTAATGAACTTTCTTAGTTCCATGCAAGGTTTGCTGAACCGACTCAAATCAGACGGTTCATGGCATGCCGAACTGTACCGACGGCTTACAGGTATGATTCTAGCATGAAATTCGGAACACGAAAAAAGAGGAAAAGAGAGAGAGGGGGAGGGAAGGAGAGGGAGAGAGATCTTTCAGAGGCTAGCTGAGGTGGCCGGAGGGCCACTGCACCTGATGGAGGGCCGATGGGAGGGGAGGGAGAAGGAAGAGAGAGAAAGAGGAGAGTGAAGAGGGAGAGATCCTTTGGAGGCCGTCGGAGGGCCTCTGCACTTGTTGGAGGACTGGCAATGAGGAGGAGAGGAAGAAGGAAGAGAGAGAGAGAGAGGTGGGGAGGGAAGGAGTGGGGAGAGTGACGCAGCTTAGCGCGGCGTTTGTTAGGGAAAAGAGAAAGAAGACGTACGAAATAAGGAAAAACGGCAAAGGAGAAGAAGAAAATTTTCTTTTGGAGTTTTTTATTCAGTGTCTTAAAATAAAGTGATTACAGTGTTGGCCTAAAGGGCCTTATTTATAGAGAAAAAATTCTAATCGACTTGGACTAGGACTCGTTCTAGGACTCCAAAATAAAGTAGGAAAAAAAAAGAACTAAAATCCTAATCCATCTAAGATTCTTCCAACCTCCTGTTGATCTGTCAAACAATAGAGTTACGTTCCAAAATTTGTCATGACGATGAAGCGATCATGCTCGTAGGGCTCGAAAAGAGCTTCCCGGATTGGGGTCATAATAGCAATTTTGACATTGGTGGAAAAAGTTATGGCCGTTTTCGCACGATAATGTCAAAATTGACAGGGTTAGGTGCAATTAGCTCGGTTTCTTGACCTTTCGGATCCGTTTCTTCAAATCACGATTTGCATTAGCTACAACGTCTGCGTCATACTCCTCAGGTTGGAAAGAACTTGTCCTCTAGTTCGAAGAATCCAATGCTTCCTGCAAGTAAGAGCAATTTATCAAAAGATTGGTGCTGGTCTTCAACTTTGCTGTAGGCAGATCTTCCTTCATCAACGCCAGAGTAATTTTCTGACGATCTTTCTAGAACGTGTAGGTATTTCGGCGACTATCATGGCTGATACTGCAATCAAACTACCAAGGCCTTCCTAAAAGCATATGACAAACATCCATGGCAACGACGTCACACCAAACTTCGCCAAAATACTTCTTCTCGATGGAAAATGAAACAAGGCTGTGACTATTGAGAACCATCTCGCTTCCTTTTCGAAATCATGATAGCTTGTATGGCCAAGGATATTTTTCTATGATTAGGTCCAACTTGGAGACTGTCTCTTGAGGGATGATGTTCTCGCAGCTACCTCCATCAATGATGATCTTGCAGACTTTTTCTTTAATAGTGCAGCAAGTATGGAAGATATTGATCTGCCTCCAGTCTTCTTTCTCTTTCTTGGGAGCATATAGACTCTTTCGAACAACTAGAGCCTCTCCACTATCCCCAAATAATAAAGCACTATCATCTTCTTCACCTCTTTCATCATAGATAGGCGCTTAATCCTCGTCAGATGGTTCTTCTTCGATCAGCAATTGCTTTCTAGACCGTTCAACAGGCTTCTTATACTTGCTTTGTGTGTGTCCAATCTCGCCACAATTATAGCACTGCAGGGTTGACAATCTAGTCGGGGTTGGCTTCGATGACCTTGCTTCAACAGCAGCATGAACAAGAGGGGAAGAAACTATGTTACCTCGCATGTCTCCTTGATTCTTCGGCACTTGGTTGCTCTGTAGGAGAGGATCTAATTTAGGCACAGGCCTTCTTCACAGCTGCTCTTCAATAACCACAGCTTGATGGTATGCTTCCTTGACCATCCACAGGATGTGGAGCCTCAAGACATTTTGGATCTACTGCCATAGGCCACCAAGGTACCTTACGACCATCTGTTCTCGCTCTCTGCTAGGTCATTTTTAGCAATTGGTTGGTAGAATGCTTCTGTATATTCATCTACGGATCTAGGATCTTGTCGGAGATTTTGCAGATGTTGGTATAGGGTTTGCGTATAGTTGCAGAAGGGCAAAAATTGCTCCCTTAATGTCTTCTTCATCTTTTTCCAGTTCTGGATCTTAGGCTTGTCTCTGTATTCTCTAATCTTCTTTAGTTGTTGCCACCGGGCAGAAGCCCGATCCGTCAACTTCAAGGCAACAAGCTTCATCTTCTTGTTGTCAGGCATCTTTTTATACTCGAAGATGCACTCGATCTGATCTAGCCAATCGAGGAACACCTTTGTTTGTAAACTATCTAAGTATTCAGGCAAATATACTCTGATAGAATCATACTAGTGGGTTGATTACTCGAACGAATTGCTACGACCTTTATGCCGGCAGATGGGAATACCCCGATGAAAGAGGTTCTTGAAATATGAAGCATCTTCCTTAGATCTACGATCTTCTGGATCCACCTCAAATCTCGCATCTTGGGTTTCCAACTGTGTAAAACGCACAGTCAGTTGTGTCATCTATCTCAAATCTTCACACTCCAACATCAAATCTCGTTCTTGTTGTGTGATTTGATCATGGGCCGCCACTGCCTGATTTGCAGGTTGCTTTTTCTTGTGACCACCACTCGCCATCAGGACTGCAGGGAAGAATCACCGCACGAGGAATCGCTGGGCTTTGATATCAATTGACACAGCCTGGTGTGGCATTTGTTGGGGAAGAGAGAAAGAAGACATACAAAACAAAGAAAAAGGGTAAAGGAGAAGAAAATTCTTTTATGGAGGTTTTAATTCAATATCTCAAAAATAAACTAATTATAACATTGGCCTAAAGGGCCTTATTTATAGAGAAAAAATTCTAACCGAGTTAGACTAGGACTCCAAAATGAAGTAGGAAAAAAGAACTAAAATCCTAATCCGTCTAGGATTCTTCTGGGTTTTCATTAACCTATCAAACAATAGAATTACGTTCCAAAATTTATCATGAAGGCGAAGCGATTAGGCTCGTAGGGCTCAAAAAGAGCTTTTCGGATTGGGATCATAATAGCAATTCTGACATCGGTGGAAAAAGTTATGGCCGTTTTAGTGCGACAATATCAAAATCGATAGGGTTAGGTGCAATAAGTCCGGTTTCTTGACCTTTCAGGTATGTTTTTTCAAATCACGGTTTGCACCAGCTACAACGTCTGTGTTGAGGGAGAGATCCTTCGGAGGCTCGTCGAGGAAGCTAGTGGCTGGAATTGGCTGATCAAAAAGGGTTGGAAGTTCTTGTTTCGTATTTTTTTGGAGGGGGGGATATCAGATGAAGTTGGCAATGCTGTTGCGGATTTCACCTAATAATCTTTTTTTTTAAATTTTGCTGACCCATAGTGAAGTTAGCAAAAAAAAATTAAAATCATGAATTCACGAGTTGATCCTGTTTCGATTGGCAGAGGGTGGGGAGGAGGATCCGGGCCTCCAAGGTCCTCCAGCGGACACCATCGGCATCCCCGCCCTCTCCTCCTTTCCTGTTAGAGTATTATTTTATTTATGGTATTAGATGTATTTTTGGCAGCAGCATATTAGGCTTATTTTATTTTTTACTTCTATATTTGTGCATGTCCATTTATGCTAAGTCATATATACATATCTCTATAAATATCAATACATCCTTAGAGAGGGGTGTATTTCTTTTATCCATATTTTTCATGGTATCGAAGCCAATATCCTAACCCTAGGATAAGCCGCCACCATAAGTGATCATCAGTGGTGGATCCTCTACCACTGATTATTCTCTTTCTTCTCCTTCTCCTTTCTTTCACATTCCCATATCCATATCTGGTAGATCCACATACCCATCATCAAACCTTCTCTTTTCTTTCACATTACTTATTTTGTTTTTACCGCTTACTATAGTACCACTACCATACCATCGCAATAGTATGCTACGGTACTAGTCTACTACAGTAAATCCTACTGTAGTACTAGCCATCAATTCCTTGGTGCGACTTTTATTTTGTTATCTTACAACAAACTTATGGCGGCTAACATATCTTCACTACTTCTCGTCGTCAACATTAAAACCTTAGTCTCGATTGAACTCACCGACACTACCTATCTTGTTCAGAAATAGTGTTCTGAACATGCTTGAAAGCAAGATTTATAGACTCGGTATTAGAACCCGTACCGGTAGCTGGCCGGTATGGTACGGTACAGTACCATACCATACCGCCCTTACCGCTAATAAAAAATTAAAAAAAATTTCATCTAATGGCCCAAAAAAAAGAAAAAAAGAAAATCACCCTGTACCATATTGCACCATCCCGTACCGATGCCGTACCGCCCTGTACCGGACCAAACCATCTGGTATCTGCCTGTACCGTACCAATCGATTCGGTCCGGTTCAAGTTATGTTGCGAAAAATTGGTCTGAACCATTTCGATTTTCTGCCGGTATGGTACGGTATGAGGTGTACCAGTCGGTTCGGGCCAGTACGGAATACTATGCTTGAAAGTTTTAGAGTCTCCTCACATGTAGATGGCACGGCAATCGTCTCTTTTTAAACAATTAAGGAAAGCGATAACAAAGTTTTGGCCAATCTGGCCTACTCTACTCGAAAAAAAAAGATATGACCATACTGTCATGGATTAACGATGTTGTCCTTGAGCATTTTACAAATGGTGATATTTACTTCACCAAAGACAGTGCATGAGGCTTGGATGACAATTGAGGCATATTTCTTAGATAAAACTTCATCCACCGCATTTTCTCTCAAGTAGAAATTTCAAAACATAAAGAAGGGAACAATGAGCATGATCGAGTATATGCAGAAGGTCAAGGCTCACGGAGATGCCCTAGATGCAATTGGAGAAGGCGAGTCAGATCACAATCTTGTGATGATTGTTCTTTTAGGGCTTCTAGAAGAATATCGAGGATTTGTTAGTGCATTGAACACTCATCGAACTAAGCCTACCTTCGATCAATTCTATCCTCTCCAAACATAGGAGACTGAAGTACAGAGAAGTCATCATCCAGCAGACTCATCACAGGATGCTAGTACCCTTTATGCCAACCAAGGCCGAGGAAATTGAGGTGGCCATGGTGGTAGATCAAGTGGAGACCATGGACAAAGAGGAGGTCGTGGACAACCGTATGGTCGAGGATCTCCGGGAGCATATCCTTCACATTTTTTTTTCATATAATCCTAATTTTTTTCCTGATTTTTTTCCATAACCATAGATGCAAAACCAACCATCGACTCCACCAGATCAGTCGACATCCTCTTCATCACCACACGCTGGAGTGCAGTGCTAGATATATGGCAAATTTAATCACACCGCTCTCTAGTGTAGACAGAGGTTTAATCATGCCTTTGTCTATGATAACCTTCCACAAACTTTAGCGGCCATGAACCTTCATGAGTCCCCTGAGGAGGTCTGGTATCCTGACATTGGTGCTTCTAATCATATGACATCAGATCCAGATGTGCTTTTCAGTTCTAAGCCCTATATTGGAAGAGAGAATTTTTGTTGGTAATGGTCAACTACTTCCTCTTGCAAAAACTAGTGAAACAAAATTAAATACTCCTCAATCTTTTGATTTAAAAAATGTTCTCGCTCTTCCTTCTATAAAATGCAACTTGCTTTCTGTTCATTAGTTTTGTTGTGACAATAACTCAACATTCGAATTTGACTTAACTGTTTGTTTTTTTTTTTTTTTTTTTTTGAAGGACAAGGAAACTGGGATGGAGCTTCTACATGTAGTAGTTAGGGAATGTCCCTTTATCCTTTATTTTTGAGAGTTGCAAGCATAGGAAATAAGCCCAAATCTTCTTTTGTTGCTACAACACTTAGCAGCGATCTTTGACATAGGAGGTTAGGTCATCCGGATCAATTGGTTTGGTCTAAGTTTATGAAAGAGAATAATATGTCCTTTGAATCTGGAATAAATTTGTCTTATTGCAATGCATGTCATATTGGCAAACATGTGAAATTTTCCTTTAATGAATCTGGGTCCTTTTGGATTTTTTCTTTTCAACTAATTCATTTTGATGTATGGCAAGCACCTATTAATTCTGTTTCTAGTTTCTAATATTATGTTCTATTTGTGGATGATTATTCTCACTATTCATGGTTATATTTATTAAAGCTCAAGCATGCGGTGTTTGACAAATTTCTTGAATTTAAGGCTTTAGTTGAGAATGTCTTTCAATAGAAAATTAAATTATTCTAGTATGATGGAGGAAAAGAGTATGATAATGAAAAATTTCTTATTTTATTTCATAAATATGGTATAATTCATAGAATTTCTTATTCTTCTGGATACTCTTCTCCTAATGTTTTACCAGATTCCTCACGGTTGGAAGGACTGCCTACCAATGAGATCTTTGCCTCCTCTCCACCTAGGACTGAGTCACGTCTCATCTAACAATCCGAAATAACTTTGTATCTATACTAGAAGATCTCGTTCTCCCAAATCTAAAACCGAATGCCTAGCCATAGCCAAAACCACACCTAAGCCTGCACTCCAAATCGAATCAGTCCACAATAAGGGACTAATCCCTCAATAGGACAGGCTGAGATCGATCCAATTGTTAGGACCTGTTCCTCTAATGCGATTGAGCTGCCACCCTTGTCTATACCCTCCTTCGCTCTTGCATTGTCTCCTATTTGCACCCACTCTAATGCTCATGAGATCACTTGCCCAAAAGCGAGATATGTCCTCTTCCCTCGCTTCCACGTCTTCTACTTTACCTATAGAACTTAACTTTTTTCTGAAGCCTTTTAGCATGCAAGTTGGCGACAGGCAATGTTGGACAAATATCAAGCCTGACTCTCCAATGCTATCTAGGATCTTATGCCTTCACCGGCCTCTATTAATCCCATTGGCTGCAAGTGGGTCTTCAAAGTGAAACAAAAGGTGGATGGCTCTTTGGAGGGCCTCAACACTTGGTTGGGTGCTCAAGGCTATAAACAATCGGGGATCGACTTCGATGAGATCTCTCCAGTAGTTAAGCCTACTACTATTCGTACTGTCTTGTCTGTTGCTATCTCTTCTGGGTGGTCTCTTTGATAGTTAGATGTTAAAATCGTCTTCATAAAATGTCATGCCCCAAATTTGGGACATAATACAGCCATGCTACTAAGGGATGCAGCCCAAGATAACATGAAGCCAACATTCATTTTCTTAAATAGAATAACTGATGCATCATAAATAAAAGTAATAAAAAGGTTCAGCTGTTCAGCTTAAATTCTTAATTAAACTATAACTAGTTCAGAGCATCTAAATTCAAAACCAAATACCAAAATTCATGTCTCAAAATTCATAAATAACTAACTACAAGTTCATGATCATCCAATAAACTAAGTTCCAGCTACAAAATTTTCAAGCTTGCTATGCAGATCCTCTAGTGCAGATCCTCCATCATTCCTAATCTTATTCCTCTGGAAAAAAAATAAAAAATAAAGAGGTATGAGCTATACTACCTCAGTAAATAAAACCTATGCTTCCTTATCGGATCAAAGTATAAGTTTTTTCATGATAATACAACATTTAGAAGATAACAGGTAATATAAAATAAAGCATTTTATAGAGCATATAACAAAACAATTTATAAAAGCAATTATGCATGCATAAATCATGAATATTTCATAAACATGATTCATAAATCATTCCTATCATGTATTCGCGTCATGTTTCAAAATAATGCTTAAAGATATTCGTGCTATGGTCACTTTATACCCATGACAAGGCCATGTTTCTTAATCGACAAAATTCTTGTTTCTTATGCTAACTTTATACCTGTTGGCGAGGCCATGTGTCTTGTGGATGCTAGCTCCAAGGATTAATCTTCCCATAGGGATTCGTTCATAGCTATCTGAGAGCCTTTGAAATCTTTATATCTTTTTCTTAAAGCATACATATACATAGATGGAAAAACAATAAAATTCATGCTTCATAAACATGTCATTTTCATAAAATATATTTATGAAATTAATTGTCATAATAAAATATGCTTTTTCATATCTCATATGCTGATCCTTATTTTATGAAAAACATGATTATATCAACAACAATTCATTTGCACGGAAAATATGGTAATTTGAAAATAAATAAGGAGCATAAGATCTACTTACCTTGTTCGCCTTAGATCTTTAGACTTCGTTAGATGAATCAGGTAATTCTATTTAAAATATGAAATGCCATACTGTTCGTACTATACCATACTGATCTCATACTGATATATTGTTTCGGAGCGTACCGATACTATCCTATGGTACCGAACCGTGTGCTTGACATTATAGTAGAATTTTACTAGTACGGGATCTGGTACCGAGATGACAAATCTTGATTTAAAATATTAAATCATAATTAATTTTATTCAATAAATTCAATAAAATTAAATAAAAAGCGATTCGGGATCATCTTGCCAGAATCATCATGGATCCCTAGATGATGTGGGGATCCTAGTTTGCTATTTTCTCTCTTTGCTTCCTCTCTCTTCACCCACTTTTTCTCTCTAAGAAGAGCTAGGGACTCCAGTATTAGGCCATAGGTCTACATGAAGTAGCCACCTGGTTTTGTGCATCTGTCCTACCCCCACCATGTTTGTCGCTTACGAAAGGCTATTTATGGGCTCAAACAGGTAGCTTGTGCCTGGTTTTAACGGTTTACCCTTTTTCTTTCTAAGTTGGATTTCAGGAGAGTACAGTTGACCCTTCCATGTTTGTGTTCTATTCCGTTTTGCACAAAGGATCATTGTCCTCTTATTATATGTTGATGATCTTATTATTACTGGTAGCTCCTTCTCTCTATTGGCTTCCTTAATTTCCACCTTGCAGGCTGAGTTTGCCATAAAAGATTTGGACCCTCTTCGTTACTTTTTAGGAGTGGAAGTATCTAATTCGACTAGTGGTGTGTTTCTCACTCAACAAAAGTGTGCTCATAACCTCCTGGAGCGTCATGGTTTCTCCTTTAGTAAGCCATTCTCTACTCTTCTTGTGCTTAACACCAATTTGTCCGCTCACAAAGGTCGCTTGCTTGTGGACTCTTACACTTATCGTTAAATCATGGGGCTTTGCAATATCTTACTTTCACTCGCCCAGACATCTCTTATGCTGTCAACCTCATGGCCCAATTTTTGCATGCTTCGTGTGAACCACATTTCCAAGCTATCAAGTGCATCCTTCGCTATGTTTGTGGTTCTGTCCTATGGGCTTTAGTTTTCTCGATGTCAGTGTCCGTCCTTAGTGGCCTATTCAGATGTGGACTAGGCAGGATGTCCTAATACTGGGCACTCCACTTCTGATTTTTGTATCTTTCTGGATCTAAATCTTATTTCCTGGTTCGCTAAGAAACAACCTACTATATCTTGGTCAAACTCTGAAGCCGAATATCGCTCCATCGCATTCACGCTTGCTGAGACCATTTGGATCCATTGTCTTTTTCGAGATCCTATTGTGGCCCTTGTGCGGCCTATATCTATCTATTGTGACAATCTTAGGACTACTTATATTGCTGTCAATCCGGTTCTTCATATGCGCACTAAGCACATTGAGCTTGATCATCATTTCCTACGAGAGAGTTTAAATGGGCAATTTGTCTCTTCATATTTCTTTTGACAAGTAACTTGTTGATATCTTCACGAAGCTATTGTCCACTTCCGAGTTTACTCTTCTTTGATCCAATCTTCACATTCAATCAAGGGATGTTTAGTTTGCAGGAGGATGTTAGAGTATTATTGTATTTATGGCATTAGATGTATTTATGGTGGTAGCATATTAGGCTTATTTTATTTTTTACTTCCATGCCTTATTTGTATATGTCCATTTATGCTAAGTCATTGGTACATATCTCTATAAATATCAATACAATCCTAGAGAGGGGGGTATTGCTTTTACCCATATTTTTCATCTCCCTCTCTCTCTTCCCCCCCCCCTCCCTCTCGCCCTTTTCTCGATTGGTCTATTTTGAGTTCCCTGCTTTTGAGGTCATTTGAGGGCCTTCGGGCCCTTTGGCTGATACTACCGGTGTCTCTGCTATCTCCCTCTCCTTCTCTTCCTCTCCTCTCTCTCTCTATCTTTTCTCTTTCCTCTCTCGGTTCGGTCCATGTGGAGTTCCCTGCTCTTTCAGTCATTCGAGAGCCTACATGGCCCTCCGACGGGCATTGCTGGCATCTACGCTGTCTCCTTGTCCTTCCCTCCCTCCCCCCTCTCTCTTCCTCTCTCCAGTTCTCCATCTCCCCCAGCTTTCTTTACCATATCGGTTTGGGCCCACCATGGAATGGTATGGGGACGTGTATCGAATTGTATTGCTGGTTGACTAGTATGGGATCCAATTCCGGCATGGCGAACCTTTGCTACATGTATATATGGTTCAAACTTCAAAGTGTTTTGATAGCTGAGGGAATGCTTTCTTAATTACATAGATTTGGAACTAAATATTTTGCTTCATCGTACACAGTGACACCTCAGACCACTGACTTGCAAGTTACTAATAGAAGATTTGCTTCCCTTGTTTAAATCTCCACTAAGATGTAGTCAAACATTTAATGTAGGTCATGCCTTGAACCTGAACAAAATACTTCAGCCATAAGTGAAACCACCACATAATTTGAAGCCTTTATTATTCAATATCACATTACTAAGGGGACAGCTTCAGGACCATAAAGTTCACCATACTAGGTGTGATAATGAACCAGTTAAGTTGTTGGCAAATGCAGCAAGAGGGAAGTAATGGCAAAGTATATGATGTAGTTTTGATCAACTTCTTGGTAAAATACCATGCTCTAAAGATTTTGAGCAATTGATCATAAATGCCTATAGGCCTTATCCTATCCAACAAAGAAAAGTAAGTTGTTGGGATATTGAAATATATTCCTCACCAATCGATTTTCCTTCCAGAGCATCTATTAGATGTTGGGTGCTACTAGAATTTTAAATAGGAAGGGATTTACCATGAAACACTATACCAAGCCGAACCACATGGTACACCTTGTACCATACCATACTGGTCTCATACCAGTATGGTGTTTTATACCATACTGATACTTGGTATGCCACCATACTGATACTTGGTATGCCATCTTGTATCATACCAAACCACATACCAACACTGTAATAGGATGGTACTGATATGGGATCCACTACTGAAATGGCAAACCTTGGATTTATCATGTGAACCTTTATCATTTGGAATTTTGTGCTTTCTTTTTAACTGCTATTTTTCCATATTTGGAAGTCACAGTAGGGCAATGATGCTACAATTGTTTTAGTGATAAGAATAGTTGTTACTGGTGGACTTCTCATAGTTTTATGCTCAAAATCTGAAAATTTAGATTCTGTTTCTTCTGTAAACCTTAGTACCATAATTGAAACATTTCTCAATCGGCTTGTTTTTAGGTGAGGTTCCATAAGACATGGAGAGCAAGAGCATCGTGGATTTCCTTGGAATCATTGTATGCTGAGAATGAAGAAGGTAAACCGCTGTGCCTGAACTACAGTCCAGGATCAGGTTTTGTTGAAATATCTAGCAGCAATGGTAAAAGGTGTTCCCTCTGGCAACCCATCCCATATGAACCTGAGAGTTATGAGGATGATGATGATGATGATTACATGAGATCTTGCAAAATAGCTTCTGGAAATGTTTTCTATCTCGTTAACCAGAAGAATGACTGTGCTGTTGCTTTTGTTGATGGGCTTCCGGAGTTTGTTAAGAAGCCGGGGAATCCATTCAAGGCAAAGGTGTTCGATAAGTTTTCTTTAGCAAATGATCTTGGGAGGTTGCATGTTTCTAATCCCAGCTCTGGTGACACTACTGGAACAAATGTTCAAGAAGAGTCATCTTGTATGGATGGAGAGAGATCAAAATTTGATGCAAATCTCCCATCTGTAATTATAAGCATTGATAAGGTTGTCTTTACCATCGTTCATCAAGTTTCAGATGCAAATGACAAGCTTCCACTCTATCAAGGCAGCATTAGTGATATTCATGTCACTGGACAGATATTACAATCCAAATTCAGAATCATAAGCTCATTCAAGATTGCTGTTAACCACTTTGATGCACAAAAAAACCTCTGGTTAGCACTCATATTTAGCATTAGCATGTCTTTTTTTTTCATTATCTATTTGTTTTCCTGTTTCAAATTTTGCAGCACAAACTAGACCTTCTTTCTTATGCTTGTAACTATTTTAAAATATGCAGGAGGGAATTTATTTCTCCTGTTGATTCATCTCTGTTCTTCCGTTCTAGATTCTCACATCAGGTTTTAGTTAACAAGTATCAAAAAGTGCCTGTTTATTTCTATTTTGGGGTGAAGCAGGTGAGAGGTTTATATTATTGATTCGCCTTTCATTTAGTTTTAAGTTAATTGTGTTAATGCTATCAAGGTCAATGTAAACAATTTTTCATGACATTTTTGCAGGTGGATATATCTCTTACTGAACTCTCATTGGATGTACTTCTTTATTTGGTTGGGAAATTAAATATAGCTGGTCCTTATGCTGTGAGAAGCTCGATGATATTTACAAATTGCTGCAAGGTTATTGATCTTTCTAAGATCCCTATTGCTGTAGCCTGTAAATGATAATTTTATTTCCATGTGATGAAAAATATATAAATCCTATATATGGCACGTACACATCCTCCATGTCAGATGCACATACCAATATACATTCTACAATAATAGCTAAGTAACTGGCTACTCAAGTGCCTTTTTTACATAATGCTGGACAATATGATGGCAGAAACATACCCCTATATAAGCTCTCTGAATTCATGCAGTGTGGATTCTGTGAAAGAGGATGTATAAATGCAAAAGGGCTTACAAGAAAGCTTAATAGGTGGATGAAGCTGCTTGGGATAAGTGAGCTGGTTAGATCTGTTGTCACCAATGCAAGTAAATTAGCAAAGACCACCTTGCAAGGCTAAATACTCCTGGGTGACCGATAGCAAAGTCGTACCATGAGGGAAAGGAGAAAAGAGGCCCCATCAGGGAGAGAATGGACTAGCTACAAGGAAGGGCCCGTGTTGGTTCTCAAGTTCAGTAGAAATAGGGAATAATTAGGCATTTTCATTGTCAGGGCTTCAAATTGGACCACCTGGACTTTGTCTTATCCTGTGACAGAAGATAAGTTCTGTTGTGATAACAGATCGAACTGGTTAGACTTGGGAGTGGTTTTGGAATTGACTGGTCCTAAGCTAGAGTTGGGATGGGATGGAACAAGGCTACTTGTCATGAAGTTTTAAAGCTGCAGAAAGGTCAGTTGAGTCTTGAAAGAAGGGCAAAAGTGCAATAAGGAAAAAGTTAAAAGGTAGTGGATGACAAAAAGCAAAAGAGGGAAATATAGATAATTAGAGGTAGTGTTGTCAAAAGTGCTGCCTAGGCACCTAGTGGTCCGCCTAGGCGGTTAGAGAGGCTAGACCGCTAGGCAGTGACCAACTAGGTGCTCTTACATTAAAAGATACATACACTCCATTTTTTTGTTTGTACTTTCTTTCTTTACTTTATTTTCACTGTTGCAACTAAAATATACTTTTTTAGTTAAACTAGAAGTGAGACTGCTATAATTTATATTTTTTTTCATTTTGATCATTGCTTCCTCCATCTCTCCTAACCCAACATCTTTCTCATTGATCAATGTTAGATTAACTAAGCAGCCCTCTACTGGTTGTCATCTACCTATTTGCCTATGTACCATAGACTAGATTTTCTGATCAAGTTCAGCAGCATTCAATTTTTTCACACTTTGTAATTTCCTTTTCCTCTTCACTTCTCATCCTACTCCTCTTTCCTTTCTCATTTGGGAGTTTTTTTCTCCTCTTCCTCCTCTTACTGAATGTGAATATGGGATTTCAATTATGAGTTATCAGCTTTTGGTTTTGTTCTTGGTAAGACTTGCCAAATTTTCATCTTTTCAGATTTAACTTTTAATAATGTGTTTTTGTTATCACTTGTTACACCCACATTTGACCTGGCTGATTAACATGTGATGCAATCTTGCCATTGTTTTGATTAATTGTAACTCCTATTATGCTGTAATGGTGAATTTGATTTTTGTTATGTATGATTTGTACAAAAAATGAGTTTGATAGTGTTATTGTTGGCCTTTGATATATTATTTGCCCTTCTAAAAGATGGACTGCCTAGGCACCTAGGCGGCAGTGCCTAGGCAGTTAGGGTCCATACAGACTACGGCCTGCCTTCCCACCTTGACAACCTTGATTAGAGAGGAACTATCTCAGACATGATGAAAGAATCACTCTTTTTATGGTCTTGCGGTCATCTCATGGTTCACTCTGAAGTAAAAAGAGTAGTCTCTTATTGAATTCTTGTAGCCATTAACAATTTGTTATTTTTATTTTATTGTTTATGCTTGTGGTGGAGGTGGTGTTGGTGGTGCTATTTGATGGATTCTAGAAAACCCCTTGAAGAAACACAAAATAAGCAACAAATTCTCTATAGCTAGATATCAATATCAGTGCAAAATCTATGCAGATCATACTATAAATAAAAAATGAGAGTCTTGAAATCAGGGAATATTCTCTCTTGATTCCATCTGTTTTTTCTACGGAGAATGCTTCTCTGGTTTATATTAAAAAAATTGTTCATTGCCCCACTAACTTTAATTTACACTCTCCTTTTCAAATCAAATCAAGCCCCTGTCACAAAACTCCCAAATAGATTAGACACTATTTTTCTCTAATTTGACTCCCAATTAAACCCTTTGCTTCGACTCTTAAATAGATTGGACGCTGTCACCTGCTCTTATTTCTCTCTTCCATCAAACATGCATTGCATGTGCTCTATTGCTAATAAACTCTAATAAAACATTCGACACTAAACAATGACTAAAACTGAACTAGGCTTTAAATATGCCGTCATAACTTGATCTTAAGTTGTTTAAACCATCCATAGGCTTGGATGTTCTTCCAACAGCAAATGTACAACTTGGAAGCATGACAATCTCCATCGGTAGTATTTGTGCAGAAGGTCCCTGCCTAGGTTGTTTGTGCTAAAAATTTCAAAAGAAGGATGTTTCTATGGGCAAGGTTTCGGGTCTTGGTGGGACGTTCCACAAGACACGAGGATGGGGTACCATCCCATATGTTGGGACAGGGCTGTCTTGCCAGTGTCTAAGCATTCCGATCAGGATATTTTTTTGTCCCAAGTGTCGGGATAGGGTGGGATGGCGGTGCATCCCATTTCAGGGGTAAACCGGGATAGCCCCATCCTACTAGATTAGAAACCTTGCCTATTGATAATATGTACAAATTACTAGGAAAGTGGAAATAAATTTAAAATATATATATATATATTGGAAATTATATACATATATGTATCAGGACCTATTTTGCAGTAACATGACATGTTTACTAGTAAATAAATCATTTTCCCTATATTTTATGCAATGACATTGTCCAATCATTATTGCAAACTTGCTGAGCAATTCAAGTCAATGCGATAAGCAGCTACAGCAAAACAAAAGAATCAATAAGAAAGTTGGAAATAAACATCTAATCAAAAGCTAGTAAAATTTGTAACTCAAATTCTAGGTAAGCTAAGAAGTTACAGTACCACTAAGAGAGAAGGTGAGTTGAAACCTACTTGTTAGACCCACTTAATGTAGTCTATAATAGTTATGTCCAAAGTGATTGTGCAAACCCAACCCACCTGGGTTTTCTAGGCATAAGCAGGCTTCACCACCCAATGTGCTATTGATTTGCATAAATCTCCTTGGCAACTTCACCGTACACAGGCTAATTGATGGTCCACCTAGTTTAGGTGGCCTAGGCAGGTTGCATAAGCACTCACTAGATAGTGGAGCTGCATACAGGGGCTGCCTAAATATCCAATCCCTGGATGGGGCAGGTGCACCCGCTTAGGCCTGAAATAGTGCGTTTTGAATACTAATATGGAACATGCAATAAAATGAATTGTTTAGTAAATACCTCCTAGACATTTCATAGTATATAATGAACAAATGTATTAAAGAATCTGGAAACTTACTTTATTTGCATATAGCCGATGTTAATTATTCTTCGCGCCGGTGATAATTTAATTTGAATTGCGTAATACAAATGATCTTGGGATACTTCAAGACAAATCATTTTATTCGCTGCAGCTACAAAATCATTCTGGATTGGGCCTTCTTTGTCATTTTGCTGATCATCAAGATGTAATAATTGCTGGAAAGCAATCAGCTTCCATTTTCTTGAGGTATTTATGTGCTAGTAGTTGAATTCTTGTATGTGTTGGAATGATTTGTATTCTTCATAGTTGACTGATCTGCCAATTGTTTTATCACAGATACTAGTTGAAGCATGATTGAATAATGGTCTAGAACAATTGTAGGAATTTGTGAGAGAGTTTCGAAGCACTATATGCATATTCAAAATGTGATTCATTTGCTAAAAATGGATAAGGACTTTGTGCTTATGGAGTGACATCATTAGTTTGATTGATTGGTTATCTATGTGTTGCTACTTTCTACATAATTTTATTGAATGTAACAAACACATGGTACAGTTAGTGCTGTATCCTGGTTATTCATTCATGCTTGTGATATTTTCATTCAAATTTGTGCCTGGAGTAGTGCTTTACTTCTTAGAGTAATAAGGGAACAGTTTCATGCATTCAAATGTCATCATAGGTGATATGCCGACAGCTATCCAATTGGAGGTTGAGAATGCAACTTACCATTATTAACTTATTATTGAAGTTAGATTGTGAACTTGTGCATGCCTCACATCGGACAATGAAACAATTTTAAATTATTGAAATTTGATATATGGAAATATTTTGTCTCATCAATGTGACAGTGATATAGAATAAAAGCAGAAGGGCAAATAAACTTGTTATAGTAGTAATCAAGTTAAGTGGGAAGTTTTTGTACTTTTGGGGCCTTGTACAAAAATATTATCCTTGTGTAAGCCAAAGCACTGAAAGTGTAATGGTGATATACTTTGCCACATTTATCATGGCTGAACTTATGAATATGTTCCGGAAAAACCATAACCATGACTCACAAGTTGCATGTTCTTGGCTAGGTCATAGGCATTGTATGATACTGCTTCTTTATGTGCCCCTTTAGGGGCTCTTTGGTTGCTAACTTTTTGATAAGTTTTCTTAGGCTTTGATCTAGTTTTATCAAGCACACCTCATCTTTCCAGACCTTTTAACCAAAATTTGAGTCCATATGATGATTATCAGCCAATTACAACAAATCTTAAGCTCCTTCTTGTTTAGTCATCGGCTCTTTCCTTTTAAGTATTAAAACAGATGCACTATCCTCATCTATACTGTATTATTTTTGTATTATTTTTTCAACCGCACCTGCTAAATTATTTTACATTCTAATTTACAACATATTGGTGACCTCACTAATATCTTATGGAAGTTTTTTAAGCCTGTTTTTGTTGTTAAAAGCAAGGAGAGAAAAAAGTTAAGAAAGAAACCAAATCTCTGCAGTTGATTGCAAGAATAAAACATAAGGAAGCGAAAAAATAGGAGAAGATGATTCTTCTTAAAAAGTTCTTCTGAAATTTGGTCAGGGAATAATAGAACTAATGGAGGAAAAATTAAAAAATAAATTAAGAGTAGCTACAATGCAAGCTTCACAAAGCCAACCTTGTAGCTATTATTGAGGAAAAGTTAATTATGAATTGATCCAAGTTACAAAGTTTGCTAGGCCGATCTTGTAGCTATTATTATTGTCGTGATGATTAAGGCCTGGTGCAGTGATTGCCACACTGTTATTGATTCCTTTTCTACCGTTAATGCTGCCACTGCTGTATTACTGGCGTTACTGCCACTGCAACCAGTATTATAGTTGGCATTGCAAACACCATTTTATGGGTACAATTCATATTACCATTGATTATTATCCATTATGATTATCATCTCTCAACCTGTCACCTCTGTCTCTTGTTATAAATACTGCCACAACATTGCCATGGTTGTTGTGAAGACCATCAACACTACCACTACTATTTTTTCCTCCACAATGATTGCCACCACATGCTCCAGCATTCTTATTAGTACTGCCACTGCTACCGTGATTGCAAGAATAAGTTCCACAGCCATTGACAATACTGCTATACTTCTTATTGCTCTACTTGCATATGTATGACTTCTTAATTTTCTGTTATGCTAGGACGGTTAGCCTATCAATTTTGATGGTATATTTATAATGAAGATAACTCACCTTTAAGAAACTGCATTTCTGTTCTTGGCATTTCAGGATCAGAGAGCAAGTCTCTTTGCTTTTGATTTTCATTTGATCCATGGATTTCAAGTGTCTTGTTTGCATATGGACAAGAAAACTCTTGGTGGTGTAGATTTTGAGCACCTTAGTTTTGCTATTCTTTTTTTCTCTCAGGATCTAATCTGAATTTTAGTTCATTTTGGTTGAAGCTATTGTCTACTCCTATGCTGCATATGTAATTTTAGCCATAATTTTTTCCATGTACTTCAGGCATGCATCTTTAGCTAATCAGCCTTCTGAAAGTAAATACTCAGTGTCAGTATCTCTTACTGAACAAGGGCTTTTTTCAACCTATCCGATTCAAATTTCACTTGCAGCTTCATCTATCTTTGCATGGAGAACCCGTGTTGTATCCCTTAAAGGTAATTGTTGCCTTCTGATGTTCTTTCATAAATATTTCATTGTTATGCTACTGGATTTTGATGGTGAAGTTATGGATGATATTGCTTTTGTTCTTGTTTGTGTTTCAGCTTAATTGAAGTGTGTTGATTTCCTGCAGTTTCCTAAAAACCAAAGAAAAGAAATATGGTTTTAAATTTCATGTTTTCGGCTAGCAATGTCTTATGTTCTCATTCATGCACAGACCCCATATTTTCATTTTTGAAGAAAAAGATATTTTCTGAGCATGTAAAGGGTTTGGAAGCCAATTTGTAAGAGGGCTTTGGAAAAGATGACGGAGGAAACAGACCAAACTTCTATCTTGCGATAAAGAAAAAGCTCTACTTGCTAATTGCTATGCAAGCTTGCCACTTGGAAAAATTAAGTAAATGATTGGTGGGATGCGATCTTTTTGGAGTGGAATTGTTCTGGTGAAATCAGTCTTTTAAAACCTACTGGTATACTATTTCTCAATTTTTAATACCCTAATTGCAAATCTAATCAAATCTTCATTAGTTCTTCAAGATAATTTTTTTATCAAATAGGGGTAAATGACTAGGGTCAGTAAGGGATTCATCTTATAGGCCTTAATGATATTTGTTTATCTAGTCAGCAAGGAGTTCCTGGGTAAAGAATCTTGGGTGATACTAGTGGAGTTATTGCATGGTTAGTAGTGTTGGAGGTTGAATTATTTACAAAGAAGTCCTTGTAGATTATTAATCAAAAGTAGATATTAAAGAGAGAATTGTTGCTGGGATCAGAAATGACATTTTTTTAGTGCTTGGAAGTTATATGGTTGAAATGACCTCTAGAAAGGGGATGAGAAAATATGTAGATTTCTTTAGTTAATTGGTGCTGTAAGATGTTTTCATGCATTGTTTCCAAGTTTATTTGCTTTCTGTGCTCTTTTGTTAGTATTGAACAGGCACAAAACCAGTACCATGCCTTGTCCGATTCAAACCAATTCAGAATTTTCCCAAACCGAAAACACCTGTTCCCTGAGAACAAATAGGAAGCTCTTCCCATATTTGGTTACCTATACCTCAGATATAGGTATCATTTTTCTTACTTAGCGGTATTGTCTTCTTTTCATTCAAATTAGTTGACTTTTCTTAACAAGCTCTGTCCATCTGCCATCAAGTGACCATGTAATTTGGCTATGAGAACTGTATAATTCATGCAATGAAAATTCTCTTCTATATCTAGTTTCTGTCTCTTGTTATTGTTCTCTGCTACCGTCAGCAGATTCAAGAAATTTCCCTGGCCCATTTATTGTTGCTGAGGTGCTCAAAACAACTGAGGTATGAACCATATGTAGCTTTGGTCATGTTGGAAATTTATTGAATATATAATGCTTTATACTTTCTAGTATAAAAGAAATCATTTGCAGGAAGGGCTATTGCTTGTCGTTTCTCCTTTATTGAGAATACACAACAAAAGTGAATTTTCATTGGAATTGCGTATTCGGCGGCCACAAGCAGCAGAAGGGGAATCAGCTTCTGTTCTGCTAAGGAGTGGTGACACAGTTGATGATTCTATGGCAATATTTGATGCAATTGATATGTCTGGTGGTTCAAAAAGAGCATTGATGTCTTTAACTCTTGGTAAGTGAACTCAGACTTTGTTCTCTTCTGTCATCGAGTTTGTTTCCTTATTAATTATTATAGTGGTAGCTCTTGTATTAATGCAATTTTTATATCTTTTTTGTTTGTAAGTACTCAGTAATGAGTGATTTGGTATGTTTTCTTTCAGTTAAGTGGAATATAGCGGCTTAAAACGGAAAAATGGTCCATTCAGATTTCCAATAGCTGTGTTAGTGTATATTGATCAATTTTTATCTAACAAAAGGTCACTAGTCAGAGAAAAGTCATTGTCTTTTTGGAGAATCTACCATCTCAAAATAGGCTTGAATAAGTTAAGAAGTTTTGATAATCACTTATAAGTGTCATTAAACCTTTTTTTCAATAAATGCATAAATATATATTTCTGAATGAGATGAAATTGAGGAATTTAATTATTTTCTAATAAATTATTTTTTCTCTGCACGTCAAATATTTTTTATTAGTCTTGGTATTTTTGTTATCTATTATGCCCAGGTCTACTAATAAAGATATTTATTGATTTTGTCAGATCAAAACTTGGGTCAAACCTGTAATTATTGTCAATTAGAAAATCTATAGGTCTCAATGTTAAATACCTTCAGAATTTCTTTTTGGAGTTCTTTTATTAATGACTGATCATTGAATTCTGTATTATATTGAGAGTTTTGCACACCAAAAGCAATAATTTAGTGTGAATTCTTTTAGAAATTTGTTCATTGCTTTTCCCCTATTGTGCTGAAGGGTTTTAACTTTGAGAGGAAGACAATATGACTTCTCACTGTCCTGTATTTGCTACACCATTGTCGGGAGGGAAGAAAAAGAGAATGAAATAGAAGAAACTATAATAGAAGGCATATCGATGTATAGGTTATGGTTTGCAATTTTGCATAGACTAGAATGGAAATTATCTTACTCATAACAACCTGAGCTATTACATTACCACTTAAATCAAAGATTTCATTGTGGAGCACAACAAAAGAATAGACATTGGGTTCCATTTACCATAACCTTTTTGATCTTTGTAAAAATTAACTAAATGGAGGCAATTGCCATCCATAAAGAGAACTATAACTTGTTTAACTGACAATGAAGAAAAGAAAATGATATTCTTTTCTAGCTATGTACCTATAAGAGGTTCTCTTAGGTTAATTTGTGTAAGGAGCCATGAGTTGTGATTGTAGTCCTATTAGGGGGCAACCTAGTTAATCCGTTCAATTGTCACTTGACTATGGTGAGGTTAGGTCTGATTATGACTGACAATTCCATAGAACTCGGTCAGCTTACCAACTTTGGCAACCACCTAAGCTGGATGGCTGCTTGACCTGGCTGTTCAATTGTTAAATGGGTGTTGGGAGGAGATAATATAGAAAAAGTTAGTACAGCCTCTTACCTTTAGAGGCCAATCCCCTCTCGCATGGTCTCTCCTCTCCCTTGTGTTGAGCTTGATATGCATGGTTGACCTGTTACCTAGCAACTTAGCTTTTGGGTCAATTGGTTAGTTAACATGGTATGAGAACTTAGGTTTGTTGGAGATTGCTAGATCGAATCCTGTCCATGCTATACATTTAATTATCCCAAATATATTCTTGACACATTTCGGTCATTATTATCTATCCAGGTGCATGGTTTAGGCTGCATGTAAGAGGGTAGTGTTAAACTTGATAATTGAAATACATTGTTGACCCTTTCTCTAGTAGCTTTAAGCTTTTGAGATCACTTGGCCAATACCTTTGCCTCAATCCATCTTAGCACTTATTGCAATGTCAAAAAGAAGGCAGTGAATGGTGAGAGAAAGCCGTCATTGCCATCAACCTCTATCACACAAGGCATCGTTGCTCATGATTTCCATTCTCCATTACTTTGACTCTTAACCTCTTGTCCAGTGTTTATCGAACTAACATAAACTGAAAGGTTTATCGAACTGAACTGACCAGAAAATCTGTATAGTTCAGCCATTCACTCTCATTTTGTGTATAAAAGCCCCATCTTGCTCTACTTTTCTCCTTCTCTCTGAGCTCTGGTCCTCCCATTCATTGTTGTCCCTCATCGAGATTGCTCTTGATGCCATGCTGTCATCCCTCATCAAGATTGTTCCCATCTTCCATCCAGCAAGGCCAATAAGGTAAGCCTTCCCTCCCTTCCTCTTTCTCTCTATTCCTCCCTTCTCCATCTCCCCCTCTTTGTAAGCTCCCCCCTCTCCCCCCCCCCCTCTCTCTCTCTCTCTCGCCCTTTCCTTCTCCCTTTCCCCTTGATTCGGTATGCTTGGAGTGGGTGAACCTTGCTCTCATCCATTCCTTGCATCAAAAATAAAAGTTTTCATTGTAGTTGCCGTTCAATCCTCTATGCTGTCTTTTTCTTGGTATCTCTTTCCTTCATCTCAATCCTTACTAAGCTTTCTTTTCTTTGTCCTTGCTATCTTGATTGAAGAATGACATGGAGAAGAGAAAAACCATCATTGTTGTTGCCATCAAATCCCTTTAGCCACAATCAATGTTGATCTTAGTTTTCTCTTCCTCACTCTTTCTCTTTTCTCTTGGTAGAATGAGTTTAGACCTTCTATTAAGTTGTCAACTAGTAGTCGGACTGGTGATATGAGATTTAGTATAGCAATAAAAAAAGAGTCTTTGGCAAGGTTTTATGTCCTAGTGGGATGGGGCGTCCTCGGTCGTCACGTCCCGTTCCCATGAGAAAACGGGATTGGGATGGCTTAAGACTCTGAAATCCATCCATGTAAGGAGAGAAGAAAAAAGAGGAAAGAATGAAGGAAAGATGAAGAAAAGGAAAAAATGAAAGGAAAGAAAAAGAAAAATAAAAAAAGAAAAGAAAGGAGAAGAAAAAGAATGAAAAAGAAAAGGAAAGGAAAGAAAGAAAAGTAGAGGAAAATAAAGTAAAAAGGAAGAAAGAAAAAAGAAAAAGAGAAAGAAAGAAAGAAAGGAAAGAAGAAGAGAAAAAGTTGGAGGATATCTATTGAAATGCATGATCAGAACTACTGTCGGGATGGAATGGGATAGCGGGACGTTCCGTTCCATGAAAAATCCGGGACATCTTTGTCCCACAGGATTTAAAACCTTGGTCTTTAGCCTAGTTGGATATCAAAAGTCAAAACACTGCATCATGCTTGTTTATAGCATGTGACATATATAAATAATTGTCACAAGCTTCGTACTTGATTATCTATCGATAATCAAAAAGATTATTTATTGACAGTCAAGTACTTGCCTAGCTTGGGAGAAATATAAATATCCTCCTAGAATTCCAGTACATTATGTCGTTTATGAGCTCCTTGACACTTGGTTCCAGTCCCGTTGCTCCCCTCCTCCAACCCTCATCCGTGAGAAAGAAATAACCCCTTGTTTAGACTGATGCCTCTGCTCTCCACATGCCCCACGATTTTTTTTTTCTTTTAAATCAATGGAGATCTTCGTAGGATTTATAATTGATACATCACATCTCATGGCCATAGGTTTTTTAGAGGTGCCTAGGCTTCTCAATTGCTGGCCTCCCTCTTCGATGATGCAGACATGGAGATGGAAAACATGACCATCTCTTTTGCTTGCATTTGCATGTCCAATCTGAACTTCAAATTGTTTTTTGTGCCAATTTTCTTGGTTGTTTACTCCCAAAACTTGGGCATGACAAGATCCTGATTCTAATGAGTGAAATCCATTGCCTGCAGAGGTCGGATGGAAAATAGTAGTATTGTAGTTAGAGCCAGCTCCATAAGTGTCACCTGCCAGCAATAATTGATTTTGCTGTTCAACCAGTTGAACAAAAATCCATTTGCGAAGTAAAAGGGATAAAGGATTCCTATTGGTCGTCTCTCTGTCTGCTCTCTCTCTCTCTCTCTCTCTGTGTGAGCCAGAATGCCTCCTGTTTCTAAACTCCTGCAACAGCAAAAATGCAGATCTTTTGGTCTATAGCTCCATAATTTACTCTACCCAAGACCAATCAAGGTCCATTCTTTCTTTTTCCATAGGCTTTTCTTTTGTTCTATGGCCTTGAAATGATGGTTTATAATGTCTTGTAAGGGTTGGTTGTTTTGTGAATAATGATAGGACTAGCACACCATATAAGCTTGGTTGTTTTGTGAGTAATGATGGGACAAGCACACCATATAAGTGCTCTCTCTCTCTCTCTCAAAGTTTTCAAAAAGAAACAAAACTTTCTTGAGCTAATAACATACACTGTCCTCTGTTTCAATGTATACTTCTCAAATAGTTCTAGATTTGCTATGGATTGGAGTAATTTTGCAAGGTTGAGAGTTTGGAGGTAGCAAAAATAGTACATTAGTGCTATGTTGAACAAGAAGAAAAGAGGAGCCAATAATAAATATGTTGACATGGGAGGAAGCATTTTACAATATTGAGAGAAATTAAGAAATAATATTTCATACACTTTCTATATCTTATGAAACATTCCTTAGAAAGTTTGTCATTTGGGATTTGGATGTCTCTTTACATGTGCCTTGATAGTGATTTAGGAATTGAAATTTCAATGCTAGCATCTTTATCATAATATCATTATACTAAAATTTGAAGATTGGGATATAGTTATGAAACTTCTGAAGACATGGGTTTTTATGTCTATTCACCAAATCTTTATGACCTTTATTGCATATGCCTCTCCATGGTTTAGTTAAATGATCATTGAAAAGTCAAGACAAAAAATAGAAGATAGGTTTTAACCTTAATAGAAGAAGATGATGAAGGGTGAAAAACTGAGGATAAAATAAGTGGGAAAACCTAGATTTAGGTTTATGAATCAAACAACAATTAAATTCCAATGCTAGCATCTCATGCTAACATTTTGATATGCAAATTTATCATTCTACTCAAATTGAAGATTCGAATATGGTTAGAAAACTTCTAAAACCATGGGTTTTACCAAATCTTTATAGTCCCCTCTGGTGGTTTCCTCTCCCTCTCCCTCTCTCTCCCTTTCTTCGCCCTCCGCTGGCTTCCACCATGTGCAGCAAGCTCAACTCCCTCCTACAGCCTTTGGTGGCTTCTGGAGGCCCTCTCTTTCTCTCCCTCTCTCTCTTCTTTCCTCGCCTCCTCTCTTTCTTCCTTTCTTTCCTTCTCCCTCCCTCACTGGTATATCATTTCTAATGTTGGAACCATTCTGGTTGGCCGCTAGTATGGTTTGGCACGTCCTGAATAGGGTAGTTCGGTGAACCATGGACCTGGCTAGCATGGCATGTTTTGGTCAATATTAACATCTTCTATTATTTTTTTTTTACTATTAAGCTTGTTTAGAAAAGATGCATGTTGGTTAGGTTAAGAAGTTAACTAGTCCTGGATCGGAAAGGTTGATTTGGTTTTAGGTCTTGGTTTCTGAATATGTGGAAATTGGTTTTTATTCCTCTGTAAGGCTTATCAAGTCGATATTACTTGGTCTTGGCTAATTGAATTTTTTTGGTACTGGGTTAGGAAAGGTAGGTTAGTTTGATGTAATTAGTTGGTGCATTTGAAGGTTGATTAAACTTGGGTTAAAATAATTGACTGGTCAAAATGTTTGTGTCAAGCTTAATTTGTTTAAGGCTTGATTGAGTTCTGTTCTGGGTGACAATTAATTTTTATTGGACTCTTTCCTCAAGTTAATTATGTCTTGTTTTTTTCTATCTGGATGGAGGAACTCGACCTATAGGGCCCATCTACAACTCTAGATCCTTGGGTATTGTAACAGTGATATGCGTAAATATTTGGTTTCCAGGTTACCATCTTCAGTACTCGTATAAGTATAGCTTCACTACCTCCACTATGCAGAAATTTTGTTCCAAGCATCTTTAAGCTTCAAATGGCCAAAGCTAGCCCATTTGTTTCTCTTTTGTGTGGTAAGTGCTGTAAATGAAAGAATGTCACCTGGCGATGTGTCTCTTGTAAACCCTTCTATAGACTAAAGAAAGACATTTAGTAATTCCAAGTTTCCATCATCACTTACTGCAAACCTGAAGTCTCTTCTCTGATTTTGAAATAAATGAGACTTGCATAATTGATTTGATTAAAATGGGACCTGTTACTTAACCTGAAATATTGAGAGCTCAAAGATGTAGTTGCTGTTCCCTTGTTAGGTCTGAAAATAGGGATTGTAAACTTACATAAATGGAACAACTGCCCAGCACATTACCTTCTCAAGAAAAGGAAGCAATATTTGAAGGCAAAAGTATTTAAGAAATAGATGCTGGCACCTTTCCACTTCTTGGAGGAGATCCTTGCCTAGGTATACGAGACCACCACATATATGTTGTAGGTGAAGATCCATACTCTTTTGAGTCTTTTACAATTTGTGGAAATGCGGACCACCATGGGGCATTAGAAGTTGCTACAAGATTTTGTGCGCATGTATGTTTTCTGATGTGTTATTGAAGTTCCACAAAACATGACTTTCCTGTTCCTGTTTTTAAGAAGTTGCAAGGTTAATTTAAAGTGGAATTTGACATTTTCTACTTTATCTTTTGTAGCCAAAAATACTAAATGGATTGAATCTTAATCATTTTCTTTGTTTTGTTTTTATGGAATCTCTACTACTTAAGGACCATTGTTATATTGAAACAGAAGCGATTCTTTTTTGTTACCTGAAAACTTTTGTCCGTCTAAGGTTCTTACCAACATCTCAGTTTAATTTAAGGCATTCTCCATGTAACTTGTGCAATTTATGAACATTTGTTCTTTGATATATTTAAGACAGCTAGTTTGTCAACTTACAGGTAATTTTCTTCTATCCGTTAGACCTTATATTACTGATCATATAGAGAAGTTTGGAGAACTTGTTTCAATAGAGTGGTCAGAAGATCTGAAAGGAGGAAAAGCGGTTCGTGTTTCTGGAGTATTTGATCAGCTGAATTACAGATTCAGGAAGGCTTTTGGTGTTGAATCAATAAAATCTTTCTTCAGCTGTCTGCATTGTCCCCTTGTTACCGAAGGTCAGCATGTCTCTGATCTTCATTTTTTGATTCGGACAATTGGAAGAGATGTGCCTGTAATGCAGCCAAATGTTGCCGGTGCTTCTGAGGCTAAGGCTTCACCAGTTGCCATGCAAGTACAGAAAGAGATTTTCATATATCCAACAATTCAAATCTATAATCTCTTGCAATCAGATATATTTGTCCTTTTGACTGAGAACCATCCAGGTAAGCCTGATGATTCGATCGGCTTTCTTTAACGTTGTAATCCTTTTCAGTCTTCACAGTAAAAAGGTTGGATAAGCTTTGCTGTTTGTAGCTTTACAATCTTCAATGTACTTGCAGATCTGTGCATGACTCGTGACTGTCAGAACATTGGGAAGCAAGCAACTATTCCATGTGGATCAAGTTCTTATTTTTATGCAAATCTAGCCATGATTTACTTTTCGGTTACCTTAACCACATATGATTCAAAATGCAAGCCAGTGAACAGTGCTGATTGGGTTAAGAAATTGCATAAACAGAAAGGTGAGGTCCACTATCTTGATATTGAGTTGGATTTTGGAGGAGGAAAATACTTTGCATCCTTAAGGCTGACACGTGCAGAGGGGGGCATATTAGAGGTGACAGGAACTACTTTCCAATGGTTATGTTGTATAAATATTGTCGCCTTTTCAATTACCCTTGTTTATTTCCTCAAACTTTTCCTTATATTGTTAATGAAATTTGTTCACAGATTGATATTTTGATCATTTTTCTTGTATAACTCCAAGATGTGAGGTCACTCTGTACTTTAACTCACTTCACCATGCATGCAGGTTACTGTTTTTACGACATATGCACTGAAGAACAACACTGAACTTTCCTTGTTATGCTCTCCTTCCAATCAGAAGCCTTTTCCTTGGTAAGGTTATAATAGTTGATGCATGCACTTCTTTATTCGGGTGGTTTCAAATTACAGCTTAATATAATTATGCAGGGTCGAATCTGGAAAGTATAGTTCCAACCTTCCTCCAGAGCTTGGTTGCTTCTTGCCTCCTAAGTCTACAAGGTCATGGTTTTTGAAGTAAGCATCAGACACATAATTGCATGAACACAAGCTCATTTTTGTAAATGCATGCAGTTTTTCCCAGTTTTGTGAAGTCTTTCTTTCTTTCTTTATTTATTTATTTTAAGGATGGGGTGTTCTTTCCATGTTTTGGATTTTTGAAGCTTGTGGCTCTTGAAAAATCTATAGAATCTTTGTCCCAAGGTTATGGCATCTTACTTGTCTACCATGATCAGATCCAATAAAGTACATTTCAATTCATTGGAAGAGAAAACATCAGGAGCATTTCTCAACCTAGATATGTTATCTGGCTTTACTGAGCTATCTGTGGAAGGTCAGGATGATAATGGGGTGAGTCGGATTGAAAAGCTGGGGGTGTCTGTACAGCCATTTAACCATGAACGATGTGTGCCATCACAGGTGGTATGCATTGTCCCAAGATACATTATTTCTAATGAATCCATGGAGGCCATCATTGTTCGCCAATGTTATGTGGAGGTCCTACTCTCTCTCTCTAGTTTCATTTACAAGAATTATATATTTTGCTTATAATTTATCTACACTGTACACAAATAACACATTTTCACTATGACTTGATTTTATTAGGATGGTATGGATGGGATTACTACAGTGGAAGGTAAACAGAAAGTGACACTACAAATGAGGAAAAATACAAGGAGAAGGAGAGACGTAAGTTTCTTTGACTCAATTCTTAGAAGGCACGGTAATGGAAATGAGGATTGCCATACCTTTATCCAGTTTTGCATTAAAGAGAATGGATGTAGTTGGTCTGGACCAATATGTGTTGCTTCACTTGGTCGGTTTTTCTTGAAGTTCAAGAGATTGTCGGTTACAGCTGCTGATCAATCAAATCCAACCACTTTGAAAGAGGACAAGTTGATGCAATTTGCTGTTGTCCATACGATACAAGAAGGTTCTAGTCTAGTTCTGCACTTCTATATGCCGCCAAATGTTGCATTACCTTACCGCATAGAGAATTGCTTGCATGGAATATCCATCATGTACTATCAAAAGGTTGTATTATTGTATCTATTAAAATTGTATTTAGGTAGGTGAAAAAATAGGGATTAACTATGGGATCCTTATACTAAAAAATGTTGTCTGGTTTTGTTGCTGCTGATCCTTTTCAGGACTCGATGGAATCAGATATCTTAGCATCTGGAAGTTCAGTACAGTATGTTTGGGATGACTTGAATTTGCCTCATAAGCTGGTTGTTGAAATTGTTGGTACGTGCTGCTTCCTCAATCTTTTCACATTATTTTGAGCAATTGATGGGACTGTTTATCAAGCTTGATCTTTAATAGTTTAATTCTTACAATTTGTTCCTTAAACATAATTTTAGTTTCCTTCACTGACCTTTATTATATGGCCTCTTCATGTAGTGTTTTTTCCATTTTAGAGGGCACATTGGTTGCATGAGTTTGAACTGCAGAGGCAAAAAAGTGGCCTAGTAGAAGACATGCCCATTTTTCCCAAAGTTGTCTTGACCGAAAAAGAAATTATGACGGTCTTACCCTAGGTTGAGGGTCAATTGCAGAAATTTGCTTATAGTTAATGGATGAAATACAGATCTACAAGTATAAGGTGCCTAATTTTTAAGGAAGGGTCTAAGCAGTTGAAAGAATACCGGAGGCTTCCTGGGTGCAAGTTGGGAGAACAATATCTGTAAAAAAGCTAAAATCTTTACATAATGGAAGGCAAAGTCAGAACAATAATTGCACAGTACTAACTGATCTCTAATAGTATGGTAGGAACCTATCTGGTCCTTTCATTCATTTTCTATCTTAGTTAACTTTTAATTCATGATTAGTTAAAGCCTTCATCGGAGAAACATAATTCTTAGTTCTAAATGACAACCATTATTTGGTGTATTTGGCTTTCTAACTGCTTCGAGCTATCATCCAAGAACACATTGAGTCAGAGACTTACATGCATGGAATGCCATACCGCCCCTACCATACTAGTATATCATTTCAGAGTGTACCGACACTACCGTATTGTTCTGAATTGCATACCGACATTATGGTACAATGTCACCGGTATGGGGTCCGGTACCAAGACGGCGAACCTTGCTTACATGGATAGTTGATTATGTAGTTTCTTAATTAATTGTGATAGAAAAAATTTCAACAGTCTAACTAGTTCATTTTTTATAATTCTAGAGTAATTGAAGGTTGAGCTTATTCTAAAACAACTTGATTTATGATCATAGGTTTGATTTCTTTATTCATATCTTTATCAATGCTATTTTTGCAAAATACTGAATTGCTTGTTTCATCTCTGTAGATATGCATCTTTTGCGCGAAATTAACATTGACAAGGTGACTGCATGGAAACCATTGTTTAAGATGAGACAAAGTAAAGGGCTGGCTTTGCAGTTACCAATGGAGAAGAGATATGGTCCTGAAAGAAAACCTTCTGATGAATCACATGGACTAAGAGTGTTTAAGGTGGGGTATGAGGTGTATGCAGATGGACTCTGTAGGGTACTACGAATTTGTGAGCTTGCTGACAGTTACAAAGAAGAGAAGATGCTTCAGCCTTATGTGAATTTTCAGTTGAGAATTTCATATTTTGCGGTGCATTTTCTTGAGAGCAGCAAACAGGTTTGCCTCTTCATACATTTCTACCATTTCAATAGGAGAACTGGAGAAGCTTGTGACCGGACGCTTGTTTTATAACCATATATTGTTTTGTAACCAGACTTTTTATTGACTAAAATACCCTTTGTAGGGTTCCAATATAGCCAAAAAAAGGAGAACAAAAGAAAGGTTGGAGAAATCTCTAGAATCCTAATCTAGAAAGAATTCTAGGATCTCAGTTTATGGATTTAGAAAATCTTCAGAACCCCTGTTCAAGAAGTGAGAATTTCAATTTAAGGAATTCCTAGATTATCACAACAAATGATTAAAAAAAAATGAATGGAAAAAAAGCCTATTTTCGAGAGTACCAGAGCCATGCTTTTGTTCACATGCATACCACGTGCATGGCACTAGTTTTGTTTTTATGGCACTTGTAGCAACCATTGATGTGAAGTTGCTTGATTCTGAGCCTTTAATGAGTGGCCAACATATTTGACATCCTTAACTTTATTTTTAATTATTTATCTTCGTATTTATTTAATTTTCCCTGTATTGAACAAAGAAAAAGAAATGTTATTTAACGATTTTTAAGAATAAGGTATCAAGTCATTGGATTTTTTTGATTGTTGCATAACACTTTTTGTTTAAAAAAAATACATGTTCAACTCTCACTTCGTCATAGAACAAAACAACAAGGTAAGCTTTTCCATATTCATACTTATGAACAGAGTATCAACTTCATTGTTCAGAAGCTCATTTGAATTGTTCATTCTATATGAGCCTTTTGTTTTCATTTTCTGCCCGTAAATGTATCTCCTTCATTTTTTTTAGCATGTTTCCTGCAGAAACCTCTTTCCAATTTGTCTTTTTGTTATTGGTGTGTCATGTGTGTGCGTGTATCTAAATATATTCTGGTAGTGTTGCACAATAGTTGTTATGTGATTTATCTCAGGTTCACCTCAGTCATTTTGATTTTGATTTAACTAACCAAGCAGGAAGGTGTAACACTCGTAAAAATTTATATTGTTACGATGAGCCAAACTTGTAATCAGCCTAAGTGCAGTTCGAATAAAAATCTTGTGTTACATCTTATTTGTCCCCTAGACATTTTTCTGCCATTCCTTTTGTTGAGTGTGTGACAATTTCAAATTTGTGGCATTTTATTTGTTTATACTTGCAGAAGGAAGCAGATACAAGTGATCTGCAAACATATTCCACCATTATAGCTGCAAGGCTTGCAAATTCCATGCTTGATTTGTTGACCACAGATAAGCATAAATATTACTGTGCAAGAATTCAGGTACTTTATGACGTTTGAGAAGCTACAGGAAATTTTGAAGTCTTCCTCGTATCTCTCTCTCTCACACATGCACACACGCGCATGCGTGCACAAACACACACACACACACACTTTTGAGAAGCTACAGGAAATTTTGGAGTCTTCCTCATATCTCTTTCGCTCACACACATGCATGCACGCATGCATGCACACACATGAGCACACACTCGCTCGTTCATGTACTGATTATTGATCCTGTTAACAATGCAGTCAATAAATGTGGATGAAAAATGGCAAGGAGCTCCATTCGCATCAATGGTTCGAAAGAGCAAGCTACATGATTCTGCCTCAAGTGGGAACATCCTTAAAATTGTTTTCATCCTATGTTCGACCAATTCTAGCGTCAAACAAGTCAAATACTCCTCCATCATTCTGCAGGTATATACTAAATGGTAATGAGGTATTTTAAGGTTTAATCTTCTACATGATGTTCTGTTCTTCTTGCCTCGAAGTCATGATTAATTACATGCATTAGTAGAGGCCTAAGCTACAGATTCGGATATGCATAATGGCAAATCATTTTCTATGCACCATCTAAATCATATCATACTAGCTGCCTAAGACATTGCATTTATTTTACAGCCCATTGATTTGAAAGTTGATGAAGAAACATTGATGAGGCTTGTCCCATTTTGGAGAACCTCTCTCAGTGATTCTAGAACACAGAACCAGCAATACTACTTTAAACACTTTGAGATCCACCCGATTAAGGTATGCTTCGGCTTTACCTTTTGATATCTATGCAGTTACAATTGAACATGCTTATGTTTCTGCTGGTGGTTAGAATTGGCATCCTGACCGAGAATTCTGTGTCTTTTAAGATCATTGCAAGCTTTCTTCCAGGGAGTCCATATGCGAGTTATAGCTCAGCTCAAGAGACTTTGAGATCATTACTGCACAGTGTAATAAAGGTGCTGCAAAAAGTTCTTGATGAGATTGTCATCATCATCATCATGTTTTTTTTTTAATAGAGCACGCCCTCATATATGTGCGTATGCTTGCACACATCTATATCTACATGCATGCATATATATATATATGAGGCAACAGAGTATCCATAAAAAGAAAGGTTGACATTATGGGCAGCATCCTGTGGGTTCCTTTGAATGACTGAAGAGGGAGAATGACAGAAAGCTATGCTACATTATTGTTCTGTTTGAGCTCCCTCTGCACACCTGATAAATAAATTGATTTCCCCTCTTATGAAGGACCTGCCCTTGTCTCAGCCGTTGAAAGATTTTTCTGTCTCTGGAGTCCTTGCACCTGTTGATCAAACAGGATCAACTGAAAAACTCCAAGATAAAGCAACTCAGTGTTTCTCTTTTATGTAGGTGCCTGCAGTTAATAACAGAGTTGTAGAACTAAATGGGGTCCTCCTTACTCATGCTTTAGTTACATTCCGTGAATTGCTGCTAAAATGTGCACAACATTATTCATGGTAAGTTCTTGACATTTTATCTGCCTTTCATAATCTTTGTTTTGGTCATTTGGTCATATTCCCGAGGCAAAATATCTTATAAATATATGACTTTCTAGGTATGTTATAAGGGCTGTCTACATAGCAAAGGGAAGCCCATTGCTTCCACCGGCTTTTGCCTCAATATTTGATGACACTGCTTCATCCTCTCTTGATGTTTTCTTTGATCCTTCTGATGGCTCAATCAGTCTTCCTGGACTTACTCTAGGTAAGTAGCTCAAACATATTGGTTTTCTCATTGGTCGGTTACTTGCATATCGAACATGGAGACTGTAACATTCACATCTCAGACTCATAAAACTCATGGTTAAACCAAATAATTGGAAGCATTAAAATCCCCAGCATTTGTATATTCAATAACTCAAACTTTAAAAGAGATGCAGAAGAATCCATTATCACCTTTTTGTATATGTTCTATGATATCTTAACGTGTACAGCAATCTGGACGAATTTTTTTCCTATAAACAAAGTCCAAATTGCCCCAATTAACTAAAGCAAATCCTTCACAAGTTAGATGACAGAAGTACTTTTGATCCATCACCCAGAATTTAGACCAATTTTTCATGGTCACGTGAAAGAATAACCAAATATTACTAACATTAAAGTATTTGAATTGGAGTAAGCTTTTGTATAAGTTGTCATCTGTGTAATTTGGATGAGTGTATACTGGACTAAGCCCCCAAAAGAGGAAGGCAGTTTTTCTATGTATTCTGTAATGAATTTTAGATGTACACCATCCAAAATCCCTCTACGAGTTCTTCGAAGTAATTTAACTCAACAGTCCACAAAATTGTGGACATAAAAACTTCGCTTAGTTTCAAAACTAATTAAGGAAAATGTGGTAGAGTAAAATACCTTCTCCTTTCATGGACAGATCACACCTTACTTGTTGTAGTCAGATTGTCTTGGAAGTCCAATAGTTACTAAGAATAGGTGCTCTTAATTTTGCACAGCTTTCCATCTTTTCTGGAAAGCGATTACCCATAATTGAATCATTATAAACCTTATGTTGATATTATAATGATTAATCAAACTATTTTTTTCTTTTGGCTTAAAAGAAGTTTGAAAGGCTGAGTGTTATTTGTAGCTAGCTGACATGAACAAATATGATTTTGTTGGTCTTGAATATTGAACCTTAAGTGCTCCACCTTCTCAATTTGATGTGAAACTGTTCCTTCTTTTCCTTCTTTGTTCAGCATAAAACTAGAAACTTGTACTGAAATGTTTTTAATAAATTACTGTAGCATGAAAGCTGGGATGTTGAGTTATTCTATGAAATTATCAGGGAACTCAGTTCTTTATTGAAAAGATTAATCTTAGAAAGTGAAATAATACTATATCATTAAATAACTTTTTTGTTAACATTGCAATGTACTTGTATTATTTGTTTTTCCTTCCACAGTACTCAGTGATCTATTTTTTCAACTTTTTTATAGGCATGTTCAAATTCATCAGTAAATGTATCGACTCCAAGGGCTTTTCTGGGACAAAACGTTATTTTGGAGATCTGGGAAAAACTGTAAGCTTCATCTGTTGTAATTTATAGAATACTAAGCTGTGATATGCTACTGAATGATAATTGCATTGCATGATGTTCTCTGCAGATCAAGATGGCAGGTTCAAACGTTCTTTTTGCTGCTGTTACTGAAATTTCAGACAGTGTTCTGAGAGGGGCAGAGACAAATGGTTTTAGTGGCATGGTAATGGTCAAGCTATCTTTTACAGTAAAGAATTCTTGTTTGTATGTGAAAACCACATGAATAATTATTACCATGGGATTCTCTACCCTTTTCTAATGCATTGGATGGATGATTTGATTTCGTTAAGGTTAATGGTTTACACCAAGGTATCCTGAGATTGGCTATGGAGCCTTCCTTGTTAGGAGCTGCTGTAATGAAGGGTGGTCCAGACAGAAAAATTAAACTTGATTTTAGTCCTGGAGTTGATGAGGTAATCTTTGCTGTTATTGCCTGATCAGATATAAGTGCTCAGAGTTTTCAATATGTGACAAAGAATGAAAATATATTTTACTTAGTTTAGGACTTATGATTTACTGGCATCAAATCTCATGCAGCTGTATATTGAAGGCTACCTACAGGCTATGTTGGATGTGATGTACAAACAAGAATATCTTCGTGTGAGGGTGATTGATGACCAGGTAATTATTTAACTAGTTACTTTTATCTCATCATATACTTGATGTCTTGTATAGCTAATAAGTTTTATTTCAACATCTATTTAATGTCTTGATACTAAACAATACTCCGGTTACCGGTTTTCTGGAACATGGACCAATTGCTTGAATTGCTAGGGAACTTGATTTGCTTGCCATTATTAAAACTAGATAAATGACACTATTTACATATTCTTTGGATATATGCAAAGTTTATATAATTGGGATTGTGTCAATGTTGTTCCACACTTTGAATGGGTTACCATATACATATACCAAGATTATACCTCTTATGTATTAGAAATGTAGTGTTAGTTCAGGTATTTCTAAATCCCAGTTGATAATTTTATCAATGATCAGCGCAATTGCAACCTCTTCTTTATTCGCTCACCTGGTTGGTGTTTTGGACAGGTCTGGTATGCAAAATTAGCCGATCAACCAAATCTTGGCTCATATCGATCAAAACTCAGTACCAAAGGAAATTAGTTTCTTTCTTGTCTCAGCACAGGCCGCAGAGGACTTCACAAGTCATCGAATTATTAAATGGAAAGAAAAATAAATGAACACCCAAGAGAAGAATTAAGTGAAGAAAGCAAACAAACTAGCTCTCACTAGCTTTGAAATCATATAATTTTAAAACACCAAGATAATTATGAATACGAACATAAACTTTAGAGCAAGCAGCACCTCTCTACTTTAGAGAGGACGAGACTGTAAAGTAGGTCATGCTTTCATGCTGGAGGTCAAAAGAAAAGAGATAATTACAGTAGAGAGCAAGGTTTTATGTCCCAACGGGATGAGGGGTGTCCCAACTATCCCATCCCATTCCTTTGATAAAATGGGATTGGGATAGGGTTAGGACTCCAAAATCCATCCATATAGGAAAAGGAGGAAAGAAAGAATGGAGGATGGAAAAAAGGAAAGTTGAAAGGAAGGAAGAAGAAGAAAAAGAAAAGAAAGGAAGGGGGAAGAAAAAGAAAGAAAGGAAAGAAGGAAGAAAGGAAAGAGAAAGAAGAAGAAAAAGGAAAAAAAGAAAGAAATGGATGATGAAAAGAAAGGAAAAAAGGAAAGAAAGAAAGGTAGAAGAAAACGAAAGAAAAGAAAACGAAAAAAAAAAAGAAAGAAAAGAGAAAAGGAGAGATAGATGGAGGATGCCTATCGGGATGCATGATCGGGATGGCTATCGGGATGGGATGGGACAATGGGGCATCCTATTCCATGGAGATATCGAGAGACTTCTGTCCCATGGGATTTCAAACCTTGGTAGAGAGGCTTAGAAACTGTGTCCATGTCCATATGTGGGGTGTGTGTTGTTGTAGGATAAGGGAGAGCCCTGTATAAAGCTTTCTTGATCTTTTTATAATAGAGGAGAGTAGTTAGTTCTAGAAATAACTTTCCTTGGATAGTTTTTAACACCAAGTAATCCCTTATAGTGGTTTCTGCTCGTTTTCACTATAAGTAACTTTTTTTAATGATTATTTCCATGAACAACTCCCTATAAGTCTTATTGCATAACCTACTGCATGAATGGCAAGTGTTAAACAATGATCATTCCAAGTGTCAAGATACAACTAAATAAATAATTTAACCAAATCTTGGTGGATTCATTATTATTGACTATTTACTATGGTTGTCCGATGATCAGTTTATTTGGGTATAAATATTTTCATATCTACTTCTTGTTTAGAGGTCTTTTTCTTTATGATAATAACCTAAGTTATCCACTATGGATGATGCACCATTAACTTGTCTGTTCATTATGTCTGTTGCCGCTAATGCATGATTTAAATACTAGCCGCATTGTCCCTGGACCAGCTGGGTGCCATGGAATGCCATATCGCCCTTTACCGCTCCATACTCTACCCATACTATACTGTACCGGTCTCTTATTGATATGCACTACCGTACTGTACCGAACCGCATGCCAACATTATAGTAGAATTTTATCGGTACGTGGTCTGGTACCAAGGCAGCGAATAGCACAACTTATAGTGAATCAGGGTGGATTGAGCACAAAGTGAGACTAAAAGAAATTTCTGCTAATTTTCCACTATTTCATCTTGGCAATCTTTGGTATTATTCGGTACTCCATGATCTAACACAAACTAATAATATTGCAATTTTTAATGCGCAAAGATAGTTGTTCAATGTATTCTCATAATAAGTGACGTGAAAGTATGAATTGCAGAAGATATGCTATTCTGCAAAATGATCTGAGCTGAGCATTAAAAAAAAAGAGCCATCAAACTTGGCATGGTAGATAATCAGATGAAATAAACATTCATATGTTTATATGTTGTAGTTTTGGATTTCATTTTTGCTAATACTACTCTAAAGTGTACTACTGTGTATGACCTGAGCTGAGCTCAACATTTATCCATAACTTGCAAATAAATATTTAATACATGGATTGCCTGACTAGGATTGTACCCTTCAATGGCACTGTTTCAATTAAGAAGAACGTATGTTGCACAAAGTCTTCCAATTACTTTGATTGCCAGCAAATTAGGGCTTAGCAGCATGTTACATGCTTCACATTGATACATAAGCACTCATGATATTCCTCTATTCCTAGAAATTTCTATTTTAGCATTTTATTGTTTTTGAGATAATATCAATAAATCTACCTTGCCTAGCAGGTTATCCTCAAAAACCTTCCCCCAAACAGTTCTATCATAAATGAAATTGAGGAAAACGTGAAGAGCTTTCTTGTGAGCAAGGCACTGTTGACAGGAGATATTTCAACAGCTTCTTGTCCTTTGCACCATCTACGAAGTGAAAGTGTAAGTTTCTTTATTATTCCTGAGTTGCTTTGTCTTCTCAGGGGCATCTTCCGGAGTCTCTGGTGTGCTACTTGAAATAATTGATAGAAGTAGGCATCAGATGCAGCTCATACACAAATATTTTAAATATGCTCATTCCTTCAAGTGTCCATATTTTCTGGTCAAGCATAAATATTAGAAAGCTTGACGCTTGATGGTTCAAGGCAGTGACTATGAGAATAAGGGAGATTAAATTTAACAATGAAAATTAAGCTTTAGTGGCTACTGTGAGATAGCATTATAGGTCAAGGAGAAATGTTATTGGGTCAGATCTGAATTTTATTTTATTTTATTTAGAACGAAAAAGATGAAATAGGGAAGGTGAAACCTGGAAACAGGGTTATCTGTTATTCAAATTGCTAGAAAACAGCTTGCATTTACTTGAAATTTGGCATGATAAAAAATTGTTCAGTTAGTATTCACACCTAGATTCAAGACTATGGTTTAAGCTCAGAAACAGTAACTAAGGAAGGGCCTGTTTGGTTGTGGGGGGTACAGTAGGACTTTGGAATGGGAATGGAAATGGGAATGAGTTGACTCCCATTCCAGCCATTTGGTTAGGAGTTACATTCCCATTCCGACTCCAAGAGGGAATGGGAATGCCTCAATCCTCCAAAATCCAATTCCTATACTCTCCTAGTGTTCAAATCCTGTTTCAATTTTGATTCTGATTCCGGTCATGAACCAAATGTGTTGGGGGATATGGCCATTCCAATTCTCATTCCAACCCATTCTGGTTTCGATTCCGATTCTGATTTTGATTCTAGTCGTAAACCAAATGTGCCCTAAAAGTATTGAAGTCAAGCAATGGCAGTCCTGGTTGGTTAACATCAAACATAAATACTTGCTTGTGGTATATATAAACCAGCATCCGCTGTGTATCATGGATCTCAATCCAACAGTTGCAGTGACATCAATCCTTATGTTTTATTGTGCACTTGTCTCAAGCATTACCTATATGTTTATTGTGGGTAAGAAAATATGGAACAGGAAAAGATCTAACCGACGAGATAAATTCTCCAAAACAAAGTAGTTTTGGAAGAAAAAAATCGGTTTGATTTTTTTAAAGTATTTTTGGATATATTCCTAGGTGAATTTTTGATGGACCTAGAAGGTTTATGATTGCCTAATTTTAATAGAAGTTAGGGGCTAATAGTGACATATGTTTATAAAAATGATTAATTCTTGATGCAGTGAAGTTCTAGATCAATTAGGAGTCCTACTGTTAGTCTACTTTTATAGTTTATGGGTTAAATTAAATGAGTCCAAGGTTTTCCATACCAACACATATCGACTATACCGTACTGATAATGTACTAGTATGATTCTGGGGTTTGGTTCAGTTCAATATGCAAGTTGAACCAATTCAAACCAAGCAGAACTGCCTTGTACAGCAGCTATGCTCGAAACCAGGGTACGTACTTTCTAGTTTCGGATGGTACCTTGATAAAAAATGAAAAAAGGGGTCAAAGCTATCTTGATAAGGGGTGCATACTATACCGACCATACTACATCAAACTAGTAACATACTGATATGGTACCCAGTACAAGATGGCAGATGTTGAATGAATCCATATCTTTAGGTAGGATTCCTCATTCTTACCATACAGTTCCTTTTTTCCGTGTCTTGCATCTATTTTCTTCTCTCAACATTCACCATGCTTTACTCCCAGCACTACTCAACAATTTGTGTTTGTGATGGCAAGATGTTGCTCTAAAGATAGATGTAAGGTTGGGAAAATTCTGTTAGTTTATTGACCAAATGCCTCTATTTTCAGTAGTGGAACTGTGGAAGCCTTGAGCAAATACTTTCTTGATGCCTTATCGTTAAGCTTTGTACTAGTCAGCTTGACATCGAGACCTAGGTTTAAGATTATAAAGGCCTTGGTGGGAGATTGAGCCAAGCTCGAGAAGGGCTTGGCTTGCTAAAACTCAGCTCACTTACAACTCTACATGGAGGTTTATATTCTATTTGATGGTTTTGGAAGACAAGTCAGTTTTTGGCTAGTAAACTACAATAACCTTCAAATAAATGATAGTTATTGGAAACTTGTTGATCAGACAGAAGGGCTTGAGATTAATGGAAGGATGTAAAATGCGACTTACATTTTAGTCAATAAAATCAATATATTTATTAGTTATTTTCTTAATGTATTTTGCCTTACTATGGAAATTCTACTCATTTGCTCCTTACTCTTTTGTCATTAACACTCCTAATTTTTAGTTAGGGCCGTTCTTTTATGGATAAGAAATTTACTTGAGAATCTATATTTTCCTAGGTATATATTTTTCAGGCAATAATTAGACAAAAATAATTTATCCATGTTCTTTATACATGGGAAAGTGGCTTCGAAATCTGTTACCCATGTTCTTTTGCATTACTATTTTCCTGGGCAAGTTGCTAAAATTTATCTATATTTCTCATAATACCCTTTATGCTTTTTAGGCTTGGAGAAAGTGGACACCTAAGTTATTGGGCATTGAATGATGGAGGAATGGGAAATGAGGATGGGGCATCTTAGGAATAAAATTAAATGTCTACTTTACTGACTGATGGAAAAATGATTTAGCCACCCCCTAGATGGGTAAAGTTTTCTCCCATTTCATGGATAAATGCTATCCATGGGAAAGTAACTTATCTATCTTGAAAAGTATGAGAACATCGGTAAGTTGGTCAATAGAAAAGTTGACCGACTTTTTCATGATATTTATCCACCAAAGAATGGGCTCTTAGTTTGATTGTGTTGGAATACTGTGACATTCAGAAAGTATGACAATTCTTCCATTAGATATTTGGAAAGCATGATAATTTCTCTATCAACTTTACCATCCTTGATTTTATATCATTTGAGTTTCTTCCTTTTTTATTTTTCACAATAATGGGATTGTATCTTTTCTTTATTTGTTTCCCACAATCATGAGATTTTGGTGGATCTTGGTGTATTATATATATTTGTAAACGATGTAATAGATGAACAAGCTTCTCCATTTATCATTTTACATGGTATCAGAGCTTAGGAAGAAAATCCTAGCCATCCTAACCTCTTTAGCAGTGCACTATCCCGCTATGCCTCTCCACTAAAATCCCAGTCTTTTCTGAGCATTACCCAATCCTTTCCCATGTATGGGTCCTTTGTGACTCGATTTTCACGTGAACAATAATTTTTTAGTTCTTTTACGCGTCTCTCTTTGATTTGGAGCTTTTTCTTTTTTTTGTTGCTGTTGTTCCTTGAGGTATTCATAGATTTTTCTTCAATCTACGTCAATATGTTAGCATCTTCATGGCTGATAGTTACCTCCACGGCCATTGCTTCCACCATGACTATTACCATTCCTACTGCTGAGTATGATGCATATCTTTAGTATCGGGCCGTCAAGTAGTCTACTCTTGCCTCTGCTGCTCATAATGGTAATTCAGTTGTTTGTATTATTTCTCCTCACTTGGACCATGGATTCTTAATTCTGGTGCCTCTGATCATATTTCTAGTAATAAATATCTTTTCTCCAGCATTACTAGTTCTTCTTCTCGTCCTGTGGTTATCTTGGCTAATGGCTCTAAAACCTTAGCTAAGGGTGTTGGTCAGGCTAAACCTCTTCCCTCTTTATCTTTGGATTCTATACTTTATGTCCCATAGTGTTCCTTTAATCTTATATCCATCAGTAAATTAACATATTTCCGTAATTGTTCAGTCACATTTAGTAATAACTCTATTCTTATGCAGGATCGGGGTATGGGATAGATGATTGACATCGGGCATGAGTCACAGGGATTTTACCACCTCATATTACCTACATCATGCTTCTAATGCACCATTGTCTCTTATCTATAGTCGTTTGAGGCATCCTAGTCTTTTGAAACTTCAGAAGATGGTTCCCCATCTCTCCTCTCTATCATCACTAGAATGTGAGGTGTGTCAACTTGGAAAATAAGTACATGCTTTGTTTTTAAAGCATATCAATAATCGGATTACGTCTCCATTTGATCTTGTTCACACTAATGTATGAGATCCTAGTCGTGTTAGTTGTACTTTGGGTTTTCAGTATTTTGTGACATTTATTGATAATTACTCTCGTTGGATTTGATTATTTTTAATAAAAAATCATTTTGAGTTATTTTCAATATTTAAATCTTTTTATGCTGAAGTTCGTACTCAATTTAGTGTTCCAATTCATACTTTGCGTAGTGATAATGCGCAAGAATAATTTTCTGTTCCTTTCAATAGCTTCATGTCTTCACAGGGCATCCTTCATGAATCTTTATGTACTCATACTCAGCAAAAGTGTAAAAACCGTCATCTCATTGAGACTTCCTGTACATTACTCTTGCATAATAATGTTCCTCTTCATTTATGGGGAGATGCTATGCTTATTACCTATTACTTGATTAACAGAATGCCTTCGTCAGTTTTATAGAATCAGATTTCATATTCCATTATGTTTCCTACTCATTTTTTTTATCCTTGTCCCCTTCGTATGTTTGACTGTACTTGTTTTGTTCATAATCTAATCCCTGGATAGGATAAACTTTCTGCCAAGCCTCTTAAGTGTTTCTTTTTGGACTACTCTCGTCTTCAAAATGGATATTGATGTTACTCTCCAGGCACAAATCATTACATCACCTCCATAGATGTCATTTTTCATGAGAATACTTTCTTTTTTTGCATCTTCTCCTTCTGAGCATCCCATCATATCTAATGTTCTTCCTATTCTCTACATTAGCCCTCCTGAGGACACTCTAGCTCGTCCACTTCAAGTTTATCATCGTCGTTCACGTTTTGACCTTCCTGCAGACTGGTTGATGCTCCTACTAACTCACTCTCTGCTCCAACGCCAGTGCCTACCACGGACCTACCTTCGGTGGATAGTCCTCCCATTGCTATTGGAAAAGATATTTGCTTCACTCGTAACCCTTATCCTATTTATAGCTTTTTGAGTTTTCATCGTCTGTCTTCATCCTATTATGCCTTTGTATTATCCTTGTCTTTTATTTCTATCCCTAGAACTACCAGTGAGGCACTGGCTCATCTAAGGTGGCGGCGGGCAATTGTTGATGAAATGGCAGCTTTGCATTCTAGTGGCACTTAAGAGCTGGTCTCAATACCACCTGGTAAATCTACCATTGGTTGTTGGGTTTACACCATGAAGATGAAAAGGTTGATCAACTAAAGGCACGACTGGTTGTCAAGGGCTACACTCAGATATTTGGCTTGGATTAAGGTGATACTTTCTCACTAGCGGCCAAGATTGCCTTCGTTCTCTTTTTTCTCCATGGCTGCCATGAGACATTGCTCCCCTTTTTAACTAGATATTAAAAATGCTTTCTCCATGGAGAGCTTGCCGAAGAGATGTATATGGGAGCAATCGTCTGGCTTTGTTGCCTAGGGAGAGTCTGGCCTGGTTTGTTGCCTTCGTCATTCTCTTTATGGCTTGAAACAATCTTTGCGGGCTTGGTTTGGAAGGTTTAGCATAGTCATTCAATAGTTTGGTATGGGCTCGTAGTGAGGCGGATCATTCTGTTTTCTATCGTCATTCCTCATCGGGTCAATGCATATACTTGGTTGTCTATGTAAATGATATAGTTATCATAGGTAATGATCATGATGGAATCTGTCAACTGAAGCAACACCTCTTTCATCATTTTTAGACCAAGGATTTGGGTCGTCTAAAATACTTTTTGGGTATTGAGGTGGCTCAATCTACTGATGGTGTTGCAATCTCATAGAGGAAGTATCCATTAGACATACTCAAAAAAATTGACATGATAGATTGCTGACCTATTGATAAACATATAGATCCAAATGTCAAACTTCTACCTAGATGGGGGAGCCACTATCAGACCCTAGACGGTATTAAAAGCTTGTTGAAAAATTGAATTATCTTACCATCACTCGACTAGATATCTCTTTTGCTGTAAGTATTGTTAATCAGTTCCTACAAGCTCCATATAACAGTCATTGGGATATTGTAATTCACATTCTCGGATATATTAAAGGAGCATCAGGCCAAGGACTCTTATATGACGACAAAGGGCATAGAGGGGTGATTCGTTATATAGATGCAAATTGGGCAGGGTCTCCCTCTAATGGATGGTCAATATCATGATACTTTGTTTTTATTGGAGGCAATCTAGTATCCTAAAAAAGAAATAAGATGTTGTGGCCAAATCAAGTGCAGAAGCAGAATACCGAGCTATGGTATTGGCCATATGTGAACTCATATGGTTGAAGCAACTACTCTAAGAATTAAAGTTTGGTGAAGTCAAACAGATGCAGCTGATATGTGATAATCAAGCAGCCCTGCACATTGCCTCCAATCCAGTTTTTCATAAGAGGACCAAATACATAAAAGTCGATTATCATTTTATTAGAGAAAATATTCTTTCAGGAAGCATTGCTACTAGTTTTGTCAACTCAAATGACCAACTAGCAGATATATTCATTAAATCTCTCCGAGGTCCTTAAATCAGCTAAATATGTAACAAGCTTGGTGCATATGACATATATGCTCCAACTTGAGAGGGAGTGTTGGAATACTGTGATATTTGAAAAGCATGACAATTCCTCTATTGGATATTTAGAAAGCATGACAATTCCTTCATCAACTCCACCATCCTTGATTTTATATTATTTGAATTTCTTATTTATTTTCCATACTCATGGGTATGTATCTTTTCTTTATTTGTTTTCCACAATCATAAGATTTTGGTGAATCTTGGTGTATTATATATATTTGTAAATAATGCAATAAATGAACAAGCTTCTCCATTTGCCAGTTTATAGATTGCATGAATTGAATTCATAGTGGAATTTGAGCACCTTTTCTTAAGCAGTTTCACCTTGTATTTTTTCCTAGCCAGCAAACTTGTTTCACCAAATTGATCTTTGATTCTGACTCATCTTAATTTGATTTGACTTATTAAGATGATGCATCATGCAGGAAATTTCCAACCAAAAAATCCTAAAACATGACTTGAGGCTAGTTCTTGGTTTACTTATTATATTTTAAACATCCACAAATTTTCACTTCTACTTTGATAGGAGAGTCCCACTTCTTAAAAATACTACCATGACAATAGGGCAACATAAATTTGAATTTACGTATAAACTAAATATGAAATAGGGATCTTCCTCCTTTATGAATTTAGCTGTTTTAAAAAATTTTGGTTGCTCCTAGGATCTCTAAGTATAAAAGCAGCCAATATGAACTTTAAACGAATAACTTTACATTTTATTAACTAAATCTGATAAATAAATGTTTACTAGCTTAAGAAATCAGATTATTCTATTTGTTAGGTTTTAATTTTTCCAAGATGTGCTTCAAATGAGATATTATGCTCAAAACACACCTTAGGATCTAATATTGATTTTTTTATATTGTATAAGGCAAGATCTACCGAATTGACCCAAACTTGGTTCAGCCCGTACCGAATTGAACGAACACTAATCCGGGATGGTTTGGCTGTATAGGTCGGTTCGGCTGTGTAGGTCGGTTCGGACATACAAGATACTCGATTGATCTCTATTAACTCTATTCACTCGATAGAAGGTTTAAGACACCACTCTTTGCCCTCTACCTGCTCTCTCCATCCCCTTGCCCGCTTTCTCTGCTTTCCCCGCTCTCCATCTTGCGAGTGCATCTCTATTGGGTTATGTTATGGCTTCGCTTTTCTGCTCCTCATTAACCGTTGTCCTTGGCATCTTCGTTAAGTCACAGTAAGGCTTCCCTCTCCTTCTCATTGATTGTTGCCCTAGGCATCTCCATCAAGTCACATAAGGCTTTCCTTCCCCTCTCATTAATCATTGCCCTAGGCATCTCTATTGGGTCATGGTATGGCTTCCCTCCCCCTCTCCTCATCAATTGTTGCCCTTGGCATCTCCGTCGGATCGTAGTAAGGCTTCCGTCCCCCTCTTGACAATTGTTGCCCTCTACACCATCCCCCCCTCACCTTCACCAGTGGTAAGATTTCATGAACGCCTCTCTCTCTCTCTATCTCTCCCTTTCTCTTCTCTCAGGTCATGGTAAGATCTCTCCCCCACCCTCACCCTCTTTCTTTTTCCCTCTCCTCCCTCTCCCTTCCCCTCTCTCTCTCTTCTTCCCTCTCTACCCTCTCCCCCTCTCCCCCTCTCCTCTCCCTATTTGGTACATTCTATCATGGCACGGTATGGACCTATACCGTACCAGTAGCCAACTGTATGGGTTATGGTACTAGTTCAGCAAACCCTATTGAGGAGATAATGGTAAAATTGCATAGCAGCAATCTAGGTGACATAATATGGAGTAGCATTTTAATGTCTTTATGTTGTCTTAATTGAGAAATCTAGCTACCATACAAAGAATTGTTAGTCTACCGAAGGTCTTGCAGTTTTCTCCATGGAGTACAAGTGATCAAGCCTTTTAAGTCATCTTTGAGAGGTACAGCAGTAGCATTGTTTAGCTTATCTTCGTTCTATAGTTTTGTTTTTCATGTTATCACAAGCATATGCTGCTGTAGAATCCAGCTAAGTGATTGATAACACAAATATATTGCCATGTGAGTTTGAGTTCTTTTTTCAAGCCTGAGGCCAGAGAGCGAGCAATTCATACAATCTGGATCATGCCATTGTGGCCATCTGTCCTTTGTTTCCCCTTTCTCTTTCTCCTATTCACCTCATGACTTTGTAATCCTGTTGATGTCTCTGTTTTTTGAATGTATGATTTATTTACTTAATGAATTACTGATACTTCTATGTGCATGGGAGATTCCTGGGCATTTCTTTGCATGTCTTTTGGAAGATAAGCCTTTAGAAGTTGATAGCGATGGGTCAATGCATTGCAACCCCCTAAAAAACTGAAGGTTGTCATGTTTTTAGCTATTGGATCAGTTACAACAATTCAACGGTAGTTTTTTTCTAGATCAGATGCTACTAGAATCCATCCCTTTAGTATGGGATACATGAGCAGTTGTATCCCTTTTTTGTGACAGTTAACTAAATGCTTGAGTTTGCATCTGTAAGCAATAAAGAAGAACTCAGTTTCAAGAATCATCTAATTCACGTTTATACTTGGTTGTCTGAACCTATTTCGGTAGAAGCTGTCCAATTTCTATCATGACTCAGAGCAGTTGACTGGCATTATTCATTTGCTAAAATATGCTGCAGGATTGGAAACTTGGGCCAACAGTGTTGACATTGTGCGAACACTTGTTTGTAAGCTTTGCAATTCAGATGTTGCGAAAGCATGCGAACAAGTTTTTGGTTGACGTCAGATGGAGTGTAAAAGCAGGTGGAGAGAAAGGTGAGGCATCTTCTGACGAGAGCCAAGCGAAGCCTAATAGGATATGGGCAGTCGGTAAGTTTCTTTTGTCAGGTATGATTGCTTACCTGGATGGGCGGTTGTGCCGACATATACCCAATCCAATTGCAAGACGAATTGTAAGTGGATTCTTGTTGAGTTTTCTTGATAAAAAAGATAGCAAATAAGTTTTCGAAGTTTCTAACATCACTATAGGAAGGTAATATGGTACATATGAATGGAAATCACAAACAATAAAGAGAAAAAGGTGAAAGTATTTGGACTTTTCGCACTAAAGTTGAAAGAGAAGCTTGCCATGCCAAAAAAAAATAGAGGTTTTATCGTACGATATAGTTGTGAGCATGCATATCTTATATTTTATCTTTGATTCTTCGAAGCTTGCAACAAAAGAATCAGAAGCGCTTGCTTGTGAGCCAAAAGATGGTGTTAATAAGTAGCCCCTTAAGACAGATGACTCCTATTCCAAAACTAAGTTTGTTCTGATGTTTTCTCATTCGCTTCCCCATTTGCAAATATCTGCAATTTGAAATCCAATCAACGCCGGTGTCCCATATCCGTTGGTCTATCACGTTCTCTCTGGTAATTGATATTTAACTTTATGATTTTCAGCTCACAATCCTGTCCTCTTTCAATTTGTAATGTATATCCAGATTGATTTAATTGAAATGCTGAAACTGCAGACAGTGTTTAGAATTCTTCGAGGAGAATAAAGGAAATACGAGGAACCCTGATTATCAGGTTCTGTTCACAGAATCCTCTTCTGACTTTATCAATCACTAATCAAAAACTTAGCTCAAGGTATAGGCTGGTTTATGACCAAAAACAAACGCCAAATTGATCCTGGATCAGTTGTGCTGGATGGTCTCCATTATAACATATCACAACTATCATGGTAAAAGAAAATATGTGAACACTCCATTTTGGGAGAAGTCTTCTAACTGCTGCTGATCTCCAATTTTACTGTCAATAAGGGTGGAGTTTGAGGTTTATTACAATGTCTATACTAGAATTTTCATCATAAGATTTCTCTTTTTTGTAGTATTTGTTTCACTTGTTAGTATAAAGGCCCCGGTGCCATGATGCAACTCTCAATTTTGGCCATCTGATGGACTTGCTGTAAAATGAAAGTTGTCTAATGAACTATAACAACCTGAAGGTATCCTCTCAAAATATTTTCTGCAATCCAAACGATATGTTTTCAATATATTGTCAGCATTCATATCCTATATTTATCACAATGTTCATTTATAGTTTCAATCATATGTAGATCTGTTGACAGAGTGGCGTGGGCTCTGCCCAAAGGTCAAAATTTAGTTCGGTCGGCCGAGCTTCCCAGCTTCCGGCCCTACCTTCCACTTTCAACCCTAACTCTTGCTTGGCTTCGAGCTTCGAGGCGTGTTTTGAACTTCATGATCATTTTTATTTTTTAAAAAATCATTAAAAAATATTGGATTATTTTTAGAAAAATGTTAAATATGGATCAGAAGTATTCCCAACAATCTAATACATTTCTATTACCGCGTAAGTTCACATTTTGAAAACGATAGTCTAGTCTACAAATATATGAAAGATGATGAAATAACCAAAGAAAATGAAAGGAAAAAAGGGCTGTGCAAGGCTTGTGTCGTGTTTCACTAGAGTATCGATCTCGGCCCGTTTATTAAATGGGTCCATTTTTCAAGCTTGGTGAGGCCCGCTGGGTCCAAGCCTGTTCAAAAGGCTGCAGGACCATAAACCCATGAACAGGTCTAATCATATGTTGAGAAAAAGTTGGACGACCGGGAAACTATCAACTTCCCCGAAAGTCTTCTATGTGACCATATCTGCCTCTCCAATTAATTAAAAAAATAAATAATATACAAATGGTGGGAAACTTTGTCACGAGTCTAGCTTGTTTTGGTAAATACGAGCCTAGCTTTCAAGGATTAGTTTGGCAAGAGATAAAGATTTGCAAATAAAAAGAAAAGAAGGGTCGGATGGAATGTGGATAACAAAAACATTTAAAAGGGAGAAAACAAAAGGATGTGAGATTAATGACATGTTTCCATATTAAAGCATGTGAAAACAAAATGATAAAAGAATGAGTTCCCAAGTAATCAATGAATTCATTTATGTAGAATATTTGGAAAACCATTATATCAAGAACATAAAATCTAGAATCCTTGAGGCCATTTTGATTACTAATTTATATTAGGAACTGATGCAATGCCACTTCAGCTGTGAGGAAATACCTGAAAGGGATATGTCGGGGGAGTGAACCATTCTCTCATCTAGCTTGGTTCAGCCCTTAAATGAGAAGGTGTATGGCTCGGCTCCTGGAGAAGGTGGTGTTTCACTATTTCTAAATGGTCAACGGCCGAAGAGCTCAATATTGGGGTTACATTATTAAAAGAGTTGGAGTTGTCAAAATTGAGACAACTTTTGACGTCGGATGAAAATCGACTTAGAGCACGGTTCTAAATTGACTTAAAGCTTGATTATTGATCGATCTCAAAATGGATGATCTTGGACAAATTCGATTGATCTTGGATTTGATTGAGGTTCTACCTTGGTGTCTCAATGCCACCAACCTGTTTAACTAATAACTCATTTTGACAAAATCCTTAAGGGTCTGTTTGGTTGGGATACATCGATATGTCAGATTACGAGGTAATCTAATAATTTATGGGAATCATTTACCTAAAAAAAGATTACGGAGATAAAAATTTTTTACTATATTTGGTTGGTAGAAAAATTATTCTGAAAAATGACATCAAAAAAGAATTATTATGTTTAGTTGGAGATAATCCTACATGGGAATATAGCAAAATTTATAAAAATATCCTTCAATATAAAATATTTTTTTAATATTAAAATAGTATTATCATCTTTAATAATTTTTATATGATGACTATAATCACATAATTTTTTGCATAATGCCATCTCCATCTTAATTTTTTTATAAAAAAAATTATTGAATAAAATTTAAAGAATATTAAAATAAAATTAATAATTATATATGTAATTTTATTGAGAATATTTTTATCAAATATGGATTACCATCATTCGAAAATTTGCCAAATACCAACCCTCTCATGGTATTTATTTTACCATCTCTCTAAAAAATAAGCATGAGCTTACCAATTTTTTTATCGTCTCTCTCTTCTACTTTTCATACTAAACATGATAATCTGACATGAAAATTATTTTTTCATGCCAGATTATCTTCAATCAAATGGCCCCTGAAAGTCTTGAGATAGTTTCCTTCAACTACGTGCACATGGGTTAGATTATTGCATGTAACACTCGTGATTGTGCACCTATCTTTAATACGCATAACCGATGCTAGCAATCTTTAGTTAAGTGGGAGCAGGTTCTCCAATCCCATTACCATATTTAATAGTAATAGTTGACTGCTCCCCCTCTATGTAAAAAGGGAGAAAGGGGATCCATAAGTAAGTCTTCCTAAGTTATTCTCTAAAGAAAGAGAGCTTTACTCTTTCTATCATTCTTATTTTCTACTATTTTTAAACTCTGACTAACTTAAACATTGAAGGATCCCTTGCTGAAAAACCTCTAATGAGTATGGACTTTCTTTTTAGGGGCTCCAAGATGAAGGCACTTTAATCAATCACCAGAGCCTAGGTCGGTAGGGGACTGATCTCATCCAATCGGTAGAAGATCGATATTGGCCACACCAATTTAGAACTTTGCGGCAATATATTGGTGCTAAAGGAAGGGCCCATCTCAGAAAAATACAAAAAGCAAAAGAGATGCTGAGAACCAGGGTTCAAAACACTTCCAATGCCTCCCACCAACAATCTTCTTGATGGAGTTAGCATAATGCCTAGCAATTAGAGATGGGTTTGTCTCAGCTGATAGTGATGGTGGACTCATAACAATTCAATACTTTGGTGCAATAGATCTAGACACTGACCGCTGCCATCCAACAACTCCAACAGACAGTAAAGAAGCAACCGCGTAGGAGCTTGTTTGCTAGGTGGCACCATTCCAATATAGTCGACAGTCTTATCCTAGAAGCCCTTGATGAGCACACACCCCACGATGGTTGCACCATCCTAAACCTACTGGCCATCACTCCCTTTCTCATTATCGGAGTCCAAGGTGAGAGGATTGACATCGACATTCTCTAGAGCCTTTAGGGGGAGATTTGATGCTAGGTTATCCCCCACACTTGGATGCATCCCGACATGAGGCAGATTTTGAATGGAAGATCCAAGAAATTGATTGATAGTTGGAGGCATTGCAAGAGGAAGGTCGGATACATGATGATGGTCTCGTTTTCAACTTACATCCTCCTTCTCAGTAGATACTGAAAAAACTAATTCTAGCTTAGTTCAAGATGCCATAAGTGGAGTCATATGACTACTTCTTGGATCTACTGGACCACCTTGAGAGCTATAAGGTTCTTATGATACTTTAGAGAGCTTCCAAATTCCCTTTTTTGTCTTGCCTTTCTAGCCATGCTCAAGAGATTGGCATGGGCGTGGGACTCCGGACTTCCACCAAAGACCATCCATTCATTTGAGTAGCTCTGGAAGCAGTTTGTCATGCACTTTAATAGTAACAGGATGCAGCTGGTGAATTCATATAGCCTCTTTTCAATTCAATAGTGAGAAGGGAAGACCTTGTGTGACTACGTAGCATATTTCAATGCAGTCATATTGAAAGTTTGTAACTCAATGAGTCGGTTATGATGTCTGCTTTGAAGCAGAGACTTTGTAATATCTACCTCATTTTCTCTCTCGATAAGAATTTTCAGAGGGATTATACCCACCTCCTTACATGGGCTTGGAAGTATGCACAGGCAGAGAAAGTGGCGATTGAGCGACAATAGATTGAAGGAGGTAAAGCTACAAAAAAAAGAAGCAAGCTTGAGAGGAATCTAATGGAGCTCGACAAGAAGGTGAGTCATCTCGCTAATAGAAGAACTCGAGTTTGAAGAGTCTACCTCATCGGTTTAATAACTACACCATCCTCTTTGCTCATTGGACCTAGATCTCGATAGAGATCAAGAGCCAAGGATACCTTCGTTGGCCCCCAACCAATGAAGTCTCCATCGATGAAGAGGAATAGAAGGAAGTATTGCCACTTCTACCACGACCATGACCATGATATCGAGAACTATCTTGAACTGAAGGACCAGGCAGAAGCCTTAACTTGGAGAAGCTATCTTAGAAAATACGTCTGAGAGCAAGTGAATCAAGTAGCGGAAAAGCTAACTCAATGCCAACTTAAGAAGGAGAATAACAACAACCAACCTATGGCTGGCATCATTAACATGATCTCGAGATTTGCTAGTGGAGGTGGACAAGAGGCCAAGCTGAAGATCAAACATCAAATAGGTGATGTATCAGTGATGTTTTTTTCTGATGATGATCTTTGAGGAGTTCAAACTTTTCATGATGATGCTATTGTCATATCAATAATGATATCAAAATATGATATAAAAAAAATTTTAGTTGATAATGAAATTTGGCCGATGCCTTATTTTATGATGTATTTTAAAGAATGAAGTTACCTAGTGATTGACTAAAGAGAGTTAATATTCCTCTAGTCAAATTTTTTGGTAATTCAATTACAATTGAAGGTGAAGTCACCTTATCGATAATGGCTGGATGGGGGCCTTGCAAGCAACCATCCAACTCACATTTCTTGTCATCTGGGTATCTTTAGCCTGTACCACCATTTTTGGTCGGTCTGATTTGAATGCACTTTGAGTGGTGGTGTACACATACCACTTATTGATGGGATTCTTGGCAAAATATGGGATCAAAGAAATCTGAGGAGATTAGATGCTGGGCCTGATAATGCTTCTTAGTTATGGTGAAGGAAAAGAAACCATTGGAATCCTTTTCAATCGAAGGGCTTGACCACTAAGAAGAGCCCAAGGAGGCCCGAGGCAAACCAATGGAAGAATTGGTTTTAGTGCTACTTATGGAGGAAGACCCAAGCAAAACCATCCAGATTGGGTAATTGCCAATGACTGATCTTCGAGGTTGGCTAGTGGACTTCCTTCATGCCAACTTGGATATCTTCACCTCGTCAGCCTTCAATATATCAGATATATCATCTGATGTCATTGTCCACAAGTTGAATGTCAACCTAGAGCACCATTCATTTGGCAAAAGAAGAGGAGTTTTGCTCCAGAACAACAATGGATAATTAATAAGGAGGTGGACAAGCTTTCGACAGTAGGTTTCATTCGAGAAGCCAACTATCCATGTTGTCATGGTCAAAAAAACCAATAGCAAGTAGAGAATTTGCATCGAATATACTGATCTCAACAAAGATTGTTTGAAGGATAGCTTCTGGCTATCATGGATCGACCGGCTTGTGGATGCGATCTCGACTCATAAGATGCTGAGTTTCATGGATGCTTTCTTTGTTGCCCGGCTTTGCAACCTAAGAGGGGGGAGGTGAATTGGGTTTTTAAAATTTTAAAGCTAATTGAGAACCACAAAGATTATGTAATGATAAACAAGTAATATGTAGTGGGTGAATTAAGTAAGATGAAGAAATAACTAGTAAGTAAGCAAGAAAATAAGAAAATTAAGATATTAAGAAAATAATCACATCATAAATAATCAAGATTTATAGTAGTATGGTGCCAACCTTACACCACCTACATCCACTTTCCAAGCTCCTACTTGGAAATTCAAATCCAACTAAATACAACGTCAAAATCCTCCGACCCTAGCTATCCCAAGCTAGAATATTTATTTTTCAGGTATAAGCTAACTCAATACAATTCGATTCAAGGTTCGGATCAACCTTACCCCACCAAAATATAAAACAAAATAATAAAATAGAGTAAGAGTTTTAATGATAAAGAAATACAATATTAATCCTTTTAATGAGCAAATGAAACTTTAAAAATACTTTATATAATAAAGAAAGAAGCTTTTCTAATATTTTCTCAAAATTATTGAAGACTTGAATGAGCTTTTAAGAGGTGGTTGAATTTGAAATGAATGCTTCTATTACTTGAAGAGAATTTTTTACTAGGGTTGAGTGAATGCTTGATTTTTTTTGTATATTTCTTCCTTTTGAAAGCCTTTATATCTTCAATAAGTGCTGGAGAGTGAACAAAACCAGTTTATAGTCATTGGAGTCCCATAAATATACATTAAATGTAGTCAAAATGGACTGAAAAATTAGTCGTTGTAGAATTTTTTTCGTCACAGGGGTCGATCTCTGTGGTAGAAAATAGAAAAATTACTATTCTGTATTTTTAATTTGCAGAACAATAGAGGTCGACTCAGGAGTCGACCTCTATATTAGGGGTTGACCTCAGGGTTGTCCCCTTTGAGCATGTTGGTCAAAAAATAATGTGCCATTTAGCCCTTTTTGGCAGGGGTCGATCCTTTTGTGTAAACTTATTTTTCTTCCAATTTTTGAATCCAAAAATTATGAGACTACCTTCAAAAGATCAGAAATCTTCTATACTTGCTCTTGAGGCTTTCAAAATAAATTTTCTTAATCTCCAAGTTTATAAAATTATAATTTTTCTCCATTTCAGCTTTCTTTAATAAACTTGAAATTTTTTATAAAACTTGAAATACACAATAGATCTTTTTTCAAGCCAAAATTATTAGTACTCTTCTCAAATATTTTATAGTCATCAAAATTAATTTTTGGAGCAACAATCTCTCTTTTTGATGATGAAAGAATATTTGAGCATAAGTAAAAATATAACATGTATGAAATATTGATTAAGAATCTCAAAATTGTAAAGATACATCACTTGAATATTATAGCCATTCATTTGAATAAATTGTATCAAAAGTAGTTTAAAAATTATTTATAGCCAATCATTTGAATAAATTGCATCAAGAGTAGTTTGACAATTACTTATAGCTAATCATTTGAATAATTTGCATTGCTAAATTCTGCTTATTGCCTTAGCCAATTTTGCTTATTACCAATTCTATTTATCTACTCCCTTTTTTTGACATCATTAATTAATATCTGAGAATATTTTTCTTAAAAAAGAAAAGACTCCCCCTTAATTAATGCCCCATGTTCTATTGCTGAATTAAGAGTTTATCAAGAATACATACAACATTGGTAAGCCATAAACACATAGGATATTGTAATTGCTCACAACACACCAAGCCAATTTATAGAAACCAATCCAAACAACATTCATAGAAATTAAGATCATGTATATTCAAAATATAATAGGAGTCATAAAAAGTGAAAATACAAGTAGTGAGAACATAATGCCAAAATATTAGTGATAGGCCATCAATACATACAAAAATTATGGATAACCAAATAAAAAATACAACCATCCATGAGACTATCAATCAAAAAGTACAAAGGCCATAAGCTGCAACCTAAATACATAAAGCTAAATAAATGAAGATCTAGTAAAGAAGATGACTGGATCCACCAGAAGAGTCAGAATCATCAAAGAAATCAAAAATAGGATGGGGATGATCAAGTGCATAGCCACGAGCTCGACCACGATCATGCTTACCACGGCTGCTACTAGAGGTACCGACATGGGCAGAGAGACTAGATGACCCAGCACCCTAGGAGGAATGGATCAAGAGGATGAGTCGGATCCCATCAAGCTGCCCAAGTGCTCTCAACAAAGACTGCATAAGTGATTGAATTCCGATAGCAACAGCATCACAAGATCCTTTGATTTCCTCCCTCAAGGCAGTGATCCCTGACTCCATCATCCCATGAAGCCATCCTGCCTTAGCTAAAAAGTCTTAAATGTGTAAGGAATCTCCTGAATCTTGATCAGGAAAAATACTTCTAATCTCTCTCTCCAAGGCTGAGACTCTAAGCTCAGATATGAAACTATCTGTACCAAATGCTCGAGAGTCACACTCATGCTAGAGACGATGGTAGTGATGTATGGAACAATGAAGAAGTCAGAAGATGGTGCCGTGAAGGTGCTCTCTCTCTGAGTAGACTCTCTAGCTGATAGGATAATATCGACAACCTCCTGAGTGATAGAATAAAGTTGGTCATCAGCTAGTCTGACAGTAGAGTGTCAGTGATGATGCTCAGATTGCAGCTTTGATGCAGTGCCTCTCACTGCCTCCAAAGGACCTCTCTCATGATCAGATACAAATTGAATGTCAGGAGACTCCCTATGATCATGGGGTGGTGAAGAAGGACCCTCTCTATCAACTCTGTCCTCATCATCCTCCTCAGTTCCCTTCGACCAACCACCATCACTTTTAGAAAAATCCATTCTATGTAGAGTATGGTGATTGATGGTATCTATGTGGGACAGTCTAGTGATGGCCTCCTCCTCAAAGCTTACTCCAAACCTCCAAACACCATTGTGAGAGCCATACCATAAGGCAAATATGCCTTAGTCCTATTCAAGGTCTCATGCATAGCTTCAATCATAAGAACAGAAAGATTCAGGAGAATCTCAAAAATCACATGATACATGATATAGATGTCTCTCCTAGATAGAAGATCATGTCTCCTACTCCTTCGAACAAACAACTTTGTGACCATATGGTGTAAAAGCCTCAGTTCTATAGAAAGAAATTTTGCATCTAATTTAATTAGGTTTCTCACATATCCACTTCCTAAGATAACTTGAAGTCCATCTTTCTTATTGGGAAGTTCCATTTTAGTATATCCTTCATAAGGTAAATGCAATATGTCTCCCAAATAAATAGGATCTAAGATAATTTCTACACCTTTAACAAAGGATTTTATAGTTCCATTCTGATAACCTAGATTCAAGTAGAATTTTCTCACTAAATCAACATAGGTAGCCTCTTTTAATTGACAATAGAACTCCCAACCTTGCTTTTTGATTTTAGAACCGATTGTAAGACCTTCTTTTTCAAAAAATCTAAAATCAATGTTTTTCTCTGATTCTACCTTTAAGCCTGAGAAGGGTACCTTGCTCAGGCTGAGAGGAGAAGATGATGGAGCTAGAACTGTGCCAGGAGCAAGGGCTAGAGCCGGTGGAGATGCTCGAGCCACCCTCTTTCTTCTTTCTTCTTCCTCCAAGCCGCGGGTGGATTTTCTTTGTTGTGGGAGCTTCATCTTTGGGGCCATTCCAAGCAAAAGGAGCTTGAATCCGACCAAAAGACTTGGGGAGAGGAAGAATAAGAGGGATTTTGAGAGGGAAAATGAAGATTTGTGGTAGAGTGGCCAACGGTGGGAGTTTTTGGGTTTAGAAGCTAGAGTCTCTAGAACCCTAGATTTTGCCCAAAAGAGAGTGAGAGAGGAGAGGAAAAGGGCTCTCCTAGTGGCGATTTAGATGGGAGATCAGGAGAAATGGAGGTTTTTGGCAGATTTTTGTCATTTTAGGAGAGGGAGAATAGGGAGTTTTTGGCATGGTTGAGATGGAGAACAAGAAGAAGAATGGGGTTGGCCTCTTTGGTCGAAAAGATGAGTTTATCCCAAAAGTCATCCGAAAGTTTAAAAAAAAATTACTAAATTGCCCTAGGGTCGGCCCTAGGGACGACCCATGGCTCTGAAAATTTTAATAAAATAAGAAAAAAATAAAAAAAAAATAGAATTACAGGGAAGGATTCCACTCATAAGATTGATCAAAAGAAGAGTGGATTTGAGCTTTTAATGATAGAAAAAATGAGAGGTGAGCTCAAGATTTAGTTCAAGAAAATTTTGACATGAAGAACTTGGAATCAAAATGATACTTTAGCTGATGGATCAAGGATTCCTAATTCTCTCCTAATCTCATAAAATCTATCCTCACTTGAGGTCTTAATATAAATATCAGCCAATTATTTTTCAGTACAAATATAATCAAGAATTATATCATTATTTTGAATATGCTCTCTTATGAAATGACATCTTATCTCTATATGTTTTGATCTTGAGTGTTGTATAGAATTTTTTGTTAGATTTATGACATAAGTATTATCACATCTTATGAAAATTTTATTAAGTTTGATGCCAAAGTTCTCTAATTGTTGCTTAATCTATAAGATTTGTATACTGTAACTTTCAGCTGCAATATATTCGGTCTCGGCTGTAGATAATACCACCAAATTTTATTTCTTGCTAAATCATGAGATTAAGTTAACTCTAGAAATTGATAAATTTTATTAATGCTTTTTCTGTCTAATCTACATCTAGCAAAGTCTACATTTGAGTATCCTATTAAGTCAATTAATGAGTTCTTAGAAAATCATAATCCTAAGATTTGATTTTTTTTTAGATATTTAAATTTTTTTTTAATAGCATTTAAATGTGATTCTTTTGAATTAGATTGAAAACGAGTACATAAACAAACACTAAATATGATATCTGATCTACTAGTAATAAGATATAATAAAGAATCAATCATGCCTCTGTAAAGTTTTAAATCAACACTTTTATCTTCTTCATTCTTGTCAAGCTTACATAATGGGCTCATGAAGGTATCAATAGCTTTAGAGCTCTCCATTCTAAATCTTTTTAGTAGTTCTCTTGTATACTTATTTTGGTTGATGGAGATCTCTTTCTTTGTTTATTTGATTTAAAGTCCGAGGAAGAATATAAGTTTACTCATCATGCTCATCTTGAACTCCTCCTGCATGAGCTTAGCAAAGTTTTGACATAGAGTTTCATTAGTAGATTTAAATATGATATCATCAATATATATTTGTATTACTAGAATATCATCATGATTTATTTTATAAAAAAGGATAGTATCAATATTTTCTCTGAAAAAATCATTATTAAGCAAAAACTTACTTAACCTTTCATACCAAGCCTTAGGTGCTTGTTTTAGTCCATATAGAGCTTTATTCAATTTGAAAACATGATTTGGAAAGGCATGGTTTTCAAAATCAAAAGATTGTTCTACATATACTTCTTTAGCAATATATCTATTTAGAAAAGTACTTTTGACATTCATTTGAAATAATTTAAAGTTCATAAAGTAAGCATAAGCAAGTGAAATTCTAAGGGCTTCTAATCTAGCATTTGGTGCAAAAGTTTCATCAAAATTAATTCTCTCTTCTTGGTTATATCCCTTTGCTACCAATCTTGCTTTGTTTCTAACTATATTTCTATTTTTATCTAATTTATTTTTATATACCTATTTAGTATCAATTATAGGATGATTTTTAGGTCTTAATACTAAGGTCCATATATTATTTCTTTTAAATTAATTAAGCTCTTCTTGCATTGTATTTATCCAATTATAATCTTTTTCAGCTTCATTTATGGTTTTAGGTTCAAAATGTAAAACAAATACAAAATAATTACATATATTTTTAAGTAAAGAACGAGTTCTTATTCCATGTGTAGGATCATCAATAATTAGTTCTTTAGGATGATTATGGTCATACCTCCATTTTCTTAGAAGATCATTTATACCTTGAGGTTATTCTTGTTGTTCTTCATTTTCGTCCTCTTATTTGTTCTCATGTTCTTTTTTATTTTGAATTATTGAGTCCTTTAGGATGAGCTCATTCATCCTTTCTATAAGAGGACCTACATCATCAATACCTTCACTCCTTGATGGAAGATCATTAGTCTTATCAAATACAACATGTATTCATTCCTCTCCTACTAAAATTTTTTTACTAAAAATTCTAAAGGCTTTACTAAAAGATGAATATCCAAGAAAGATAGCTTCATCGAATTTTGCATGAAATTTTTCTAATCTTTCCTTACCATTATTCAAAACAAAATATTAGTAATTAAAAATATAAAAATATGTAATATTTGATTTTCTTTCTTTTCAAAGCTCATAAGATATTTTTTTTAAAATTGATCTAATTAAGGCTTGATTTAAAATATAATATATTATATTAATTACTTTTGCTAAAAAGTATCTTAGAAGGTTGCTTTCACATAGCATAGTATGGGCCATTTCTTTTAGAGTTCTATTTTTTTTCTACTATCTCATTTTGTTGAGATATCCTAAGTGTTAAAAAATTATGGTTTATGACTTTTTCATCATAAATTTTTTTAAAATCTTAGTTTTTAAATTTGGTATTAATTGCTTTTGCTCAAAAGTATCTTAGAAGGTTGCTTTCACATAGCATAGTATGGGCCATTTCTTTTAGAGTTCTATTTTTTTTTCTACTATCTCATTTTGTTGAGATATCCTAAGTGTTAAAAAATTATGGTTTATGCCTTTTTTATCATAAATTTTTTTAAAATCTTAGTTTTTAAATTTGGTTCCATGATCACTTCAAAAATTATGAATTAAAAAAAAATATTTATAATTTTTTGGTAAAACTTTGAAAAAACTTAAAAAGTTTCATCCTTATGTGCCAAAAAAAAATCCATATAAAACATAAAAAATCATCGATAATTATAAAATCATATCGTTTACCACCTAAGCTTGTAGTTCCTGTAGGTCTGAACAAATCTATGTGCAATAATTCCAATGGCCTAGAAGTTGAAACTATAGTTTTAGACTTGAATAAAACTCCAGTTTATTTACCTAGTTGGCATATATCATACATCTTATCTTTTTCAAAATTTAATTTAAATAAATTGATAATTAATTTCTTTTTAATAAGCTTTGAAAGAGAATGCATGCTTATATATGAAATCTACAGTGCCAAAGCCAGCTAATCTAATTAATTTTGGCATTCATGGCTACTAGATATTGCATGTTTATCATAAAAAAATCATATAAATCTATCATATAAATATTACCATGTCTATGCCCAATAAATTTAATGCCATTATTATTACGACTAGTTATAATACATAATGATGATTCAAAAATGATTTTATATCCTTTGTCATAAAATTGACTAATACTTAAAAGATTATGTTTTAGACCATATACTAATAAAATATTTTCAATATATTTGGAGAAAGTGATACTACTAATGTCGATGATCTTTTCTTTGCCATTATCTTCAAAGATGACCATCTTTTTATTTTTTGCATCAAGTATGATGAATTGAGACTCATCATCGATCATGTATCTTGAGCAAGATACCATTTTTTATTTATTCATTGGGATGCAAGATACACCTATATACAAAAATCAAGTCTTAACTTTAGGTACCTAAGTTTTCTTGGATCCCTTTTGGTTAGTCATAGTGATTTTTTTTGGAATTCATATTTTTTTCATATTTAAATTTTTAGATTTGCTAAAAAAAATATGTATAGAATTTATATCCTACTTTACCATATTTAAAACATGTAATTTTTAGGAACTTATTGCTCGATGAACTCACAAAAATATTTTTTAAAATTTTTATTTTTTTAAAGAATTGTAGCCAAGATCGACTTTATCATAAACGATCTTTGAATTTTCAAGTATCATTTGAAGTTTATTTAAGCTTAAAGTAAACTTTTCTACCATAGATTTTAACTTAGCAATTTTATTTTTCAAGTTTAGATTTTCTTAAGTTAAAAGTAATTTTTCATTTGAAATAATCTCTTTTTTTCTAAGGATTGATTCTTCGATTTTAATTCTTTGTTCTTTATCCCTAACTTCTTTAAATCATCAACTAAATCATAAAATGCTTCTTGGAGTTTTAACTCTTCATCTTGTTCATCATCTTCTATTTGATCTGATTCATCCTCTTGTTGAATAGTGGACTTAAGGGTGATTGTTTTCTTCTTCTTAACATCTTCTTTTTGATATTGTTTCATACTTAGCTCGTATGTCATAAGCGATCCTAGAAGCTCCTCCAAAGGCAAGACGTTCAAATCCTTGGTTTCTTGAATCGCGATCACTTTAGCTTCTCATGTCCTTGGTAAAGATCTAAGAATCTTTCTTACAAGATCATTATTATAATAAGACTTACCAAGACTTTTAAGATTATTTATAATATCTATAAATTTAATAAATATTTTAGTTATTGATTCATCATGCTTTATTTTAAAGAGTTTATATTTATGTACAAGTATGTTAATTTTAACTCTTTGACTTAACTGGTGCCTTAATATGTTACTTCTAATCTATTCCATATTTTTTTAGCTGACATACATGTTAAAATATGATTAAATTTATTTGCATCTAATGCATAATACAAAATATTCATGGCTTTAGCATTGAGCTGAGTCATTTTCTTATCAACCTCATCCCATTCTCTTTCGAATTTGGTTGATTCCACACCATCGTGGGTGTGTGTGGTCTATTTACTATGATACTTTATATATCATAGTCAAGTGCTTGAATAAAAATTTTCATCCGAGTTTTTCAATAGATATAATTTGATCCATTAAAAAATGAAGGTTGGTTTATGGATTATCCCTTGGCTAGTGAGATGCCAACTTGGGTTATCATAGATCTTTAGCTCTTGATGGTTAAATCAAGAAGGGACTAGAGCATCGAGCTCTGATACTATTTGTTGCCCAGTTATGCAACCCAAGAGGAGGGATGACTTGGGTTTTTAAAATTTTAAAGTTAATTAAGAACTACAAAGATTATGTAATGATAAGTAGGTAATATGTAGTGGATGAATTAAGTGAGGTGAAGAAATAAGTAGCAAGTAAGCAAGAAAATAAGAAAATGAAGATAGAAAGCAAATAATCACATTAGAAATAATCAAGATTTATAGTGGTTTGATGCCAGTTTTGTATTTATATCCACTCCCTAAGCTCCTACTTGAAAATTTAAATCCACTATCCGTAACTGAATACAATGTCGGAAGCCTCTGACCTTAGCTATCCCAAGCTAGAATACTTATTTTTTGGATACAAGCCAACCCAACACAATCCAATTCAAGGTTTGGATCAACCTTCCTAAGTTTTGAAATCCACCAAAACTTAAAACAAAGCAATAAAATAGAGTAAGAGTTTTAATGATAAAAAAATACAATATTAGCTCCTTTAATGAGCAAATAGAACTTTAAACATACCTTACACAACAAAAAAAAGAAGCTTTTCTAATTTTTCTCAAAGTTGTTGAAGACTTGGGTGAGGTTTTGAGAGGTGGTTAAACTTGAAATGAATGCTTCTTTTGCTTGAAGAGGATTTTTCACTAGGGCTAAGTAAATGCTTAATTTTCTTATGTATTTTCTTCTTTTGAAAGCTTTTATATCTTCAATAAATGCTGGAGAATGAACAGAGCCAGTTTGTAGCCATTGGAGTCTCATAAATGTGCATTAAATATGATCTAAATAGATTAAAAAACTAATCATTGTAGAGTTTTTTCATCACAGGAGCTGACCCAAAGATCGTCCTCTGGCATAGGGGTCGATCCCAGCTAGGGATCAACCTCTATGGTAGAAAATAGAAAAATCATTATTCTATATTTTTTACCCACAGAACAACAAAGGTTGATCTTGAGGTCGACCCCTATGCTAGAGGTCGACCTTAGGATCATCTCCTTTGAGCATGTCGGTCAAAATATAGCATGCCATTTTGGTAGGGGTCAATCCTTTTGTTTAAACCTATTTTTCTTCTAATTTTTGCATCCAAAAATCATGAGACTGCCTTCAAAAGATAAAAAATCTTCTATATTTGCTCTTGAGACTTTCAAAATAGATTTTCTTGATTTCCAACTTTGTAAAATTATGATTTTATTTTTTTTAATTTTTTTAATAAATTTAAAATTTTTTTATGAAATCTAAAATACACCATAGATCTTTTTTCAAGCTAAAATTATTAATATTCTTCTTAAATATTTTATAGTCATCAGAATTAATTCTTGGAGCAACATTCTTAGAATACAACTAAATCCAAATGGCACTCGAGCATGAGGAAAAAATGGCATTCATTATCGATAAAGATTTATATTATTATAAAGTCATACCATTGGGATTAAAATATGAAGAAGCAACCTACTAATGCCTTGTCAATAAAGTATTCAAGAACTAGATCAGCCATGATATAGAGGTCTACCTCGATGACATGCTAGTCAAAAATACTGAGATAGATCATCATATCACCGATCTTGAGGAAGCCTTTGGAGAATTACGATAACATCAAATAAATCTTAATGCTAATAAATATACTTTTGGTGTGACCTCAGAAAAGTTCCTAGTATTTATGGTGATGCCATACAGGATCGAGACAAATTCAAAGAAGATCCAAGTTGTGTTAGAAATAAAATATCCAAGCTCCAAGAAGAATATATAATGCCTGGCCAAACAAATAACTACACTCGGTCGATTTGTCTCGAGATTAGCTTGAAGGTGCCTTCCATTCTTTAAAGTCTTAGGGCAAATAAAGAACTTAAATGGATGAAGGAGTGCTAAACTATATTTGAAAACCTCAAGAGATACCTTGGAGCTCCCCCATTATTGTCAAAACCATGCACGGGTGAAGTGTTATATTTATATTTGGCAATCTCACTTGTTATAGTTAGCTTAGTTTTTGTCTAAGAAGAAGTTGGAGTCTAAAAGTCAATCTACTATATAAGCAAAATCCTAAAAAGCGTAGAGGCAAGGTACCCCAAGGCCAAAAACATGGTCTTTGCTCTTATGATCTTGGCATGGTGACTCCGACCATATTTTTAAGCCTACTCTATGGTCATCTTGATTGACCAGCTGATGCGGGACAACTTAAAAAAGAAAAGACCAAGCTTCCTTCTATTCATCAACAATAAATCACGTTCGACCATAGCACATTATTCTCAGGACAGATAATATAGTTGCCTATAATCTGCTCAAGAGGCATGACTGATTGACATAGGATCAAAGCACGATCAATCTAAATGATGCAAATGAATATCATTTTAGATATTAGTAAACAACTAGCAATAATAAAGTAAATAAATAGATAGCAAAAATTAAATATACTCATGAATAAATATAAAAAAAAATATAAATAGAATGAAGGATAGCAAAAAATTAAGCCCGCAAAAAAATTTAAAAAGATAAGAAGAATTCAGATCATGGTAGTTAAGAAACTATCTTGATTAGGACTCTTAATCTTTTAACCAAGTAGATCTATCGATAAAGAACTGAGTCTTTACCAATATCGAATCTAAAAAATAAAAAAAAAAATTAAAGATCAATTGAGAAGGAATGAAGGTCCTTATCAATATTTGATCTATAGAATAATAGATCACTCTTTCTCTCTCTACATGATAAATAAAAATTTTGGAGGAGACAGATCTTCTCTTGGTGGAATAGGCTTGTGTAGGTAGATGATAAAGACGAATTGGGATCGTAGGAATACTAAATCTCAAGAAGATGAAGGTTAAAGAGATAGAAAAAAAGTAGACCTCATATCCTTTCCTCATGGGGCGATTTTGGATCTCACACCCTCTCCCTCTTGGAGTGATTGATATAAGTATTTATGGATAAAATCATTCATGCATTCATTGTCCCATTTATAGGACCCTAGGGATCCTATTTCTTTAGAAATTCTATTTTCTTTACAAAAAAAAAAATCAATCCCCCCAACAAAAAAGTAAAATATTATGTATGATTTTTAAATATAATAATATATCATATCTATCTTTTATAAAATCATAGGAAAGAAATCAATCTTTTAACAAAATAAGTAAAAAATCTTAGGAAAAAAAGAAACTCCATATGGGCACTTGATGCTTGGCATAACTTGGCATGAGGATCCTTGAGCATGGCACATGCTGGCGTATATATTTTCTTTCTAGATGTGTGGAAGGTGGTGGCTCTAAAGATGATGTGGACCAAGCTTGCTTCTTTATAATGGTCTCTTTCCAAATAAGGCTCAATTCAATACAAACCTAAGTATGGTCCTATGGATCCAAAACTAAATGCATCAAAAGAACTAATTGACTAAATCAAAAGGACTGAAACTAAATGACTGAAGTAGAGTTATTTTGATATGGCTTCTTCAATTTAAATTAAATTTAAATTATGTCACCGACTTCTGATGGCTCTATTGTCCGTACCAATTCTTTCGAGATGGGGAGAACTTGATCCTGTCAAGTGGGGGTTGACTCCGCTCTGATGATGCTTAAGCAAATCAGGATCAATACGTTGTAGCTCTTCTCGAGTGATTCAGGTATCTTCGAACTCCAGTCGATCTCATCATCTAACTAAGTACCGCTAATAGTCTCGACTCTGGGTGGAGATGATCTGCTCATCCAAAAATTTTTCAATCTGATCATGCTTTGACATTTTGACTGGTGGACACTCAGGAATAGGCTCTCTCTCAAAGGTTGGTTCAGGCTCAAATGACTCACTAGGTATCCAAGTTGGCTTTATATAGGCAACGAGATCTGCAACGTTAAAAATAGAGCTAATCCTAAAATCAGAAGGTAAGTTCACAACATACGCATTTAGTCTAATCTTCTTTAAAATCTTAAATTAACGGACCTACTCCTCGAGCATGTAACTTCTTAATGGTTCCTGGTGGGAATCATTCAGACCTCATTCGAAACATCACATAGTCTCCTTCCGTAAATTCTTAGGCACGTCGATGAGAATCTGCATTCTATTTATAAATTTTATTATTAATATTAATTTTTTACTAATTCTTTATGTAAACTCTTGACATGCTATGCAAATGACTCTATAGATTCAAAAATTCTAGCATGCATGGATAGTGGGATAAGGTCTATTGATTTTCTAGGTTGATATCTATGAACTATTTCAAAAGGACTCATGCCAATGGACCTATTAATAGAGCTATTATATACAAATTCAACTCGAAGCAATAAAAGATCCCAATTACCTAAATATTTTCTAATTAAGTAACGTAATAAATTTTCAAGACTCCTATTGATCACTTCAGTCTGACCATCTATTTGCAGGTGAAAGACAGAAGAAAATTTTAATTTTATGCCTAGAAGGTGCCGTAGGATTTTTCAAAGTAGCTTATGAATCTAACATCCCTATCAGATACCATGGTTTTGGATAATTCATGCAATTTAATAATCTCATTAAAATATATTCTTACAACTTTTGAAGCATCTGACGTTTGACAATAGAGCAAAAAATAGGTTATTTTTTAAAATCTATTTGCAACCACTAGAACAGAATCATGCTTCCTAACTATCTTAAATAAGCCTAAAATAAAATCCATGCTAATGTCTTGCCAAGGATAGTCTAGAATAGGCAAGGGTGTGTATAGACCAGTATTCTATTTTTCTACCTAGCTACGGCACACGTTCTATACTAGGCAGTAATTTGAACGACATCTCTTTTCAGGCTTGGCTAAAAGAACTGAACTTCTACTAACTCTATAGTTTTATTCCTACCAAAGTGTTCAGCTAATCCTCCAGCATGTAGTTTCCAAACTAAAATTTTTTTTAAAGATGTATAGAGAACACATAGCCTAGCTCCTCTAAACAAGTAACCATCTTGAAGGATATATTCACTGTATTCTCTAGATGGTCTTTTTCGTAAAGTGGTAAGTATACTACCAAAATCTGGACATTCCTCATAATCTTCTTTAATCTTTTCAAAATCAATAACCTCTACAATAACGATGGATAATAAAGTATGACGATGACTCAGAACATCAGCAGCGTGATTCTTTACACCCACACAGTATTTCAAAATAAAAGTATAGGCTTACAAAAACTCGACCCACCTACCATGTCTATGATTTAGCTTCTTTTGAAAATTCAAAAATCGAAAGGCTTCATGGTCTAAGTATAAAATAAATTCTTACGGTAGTAGGTAATGTCTTTAATATCTTAGGGCTTGGACTATCGCATAAAACTTCTTGTCGTAGATAGAATACTTTAATTTAGAATCATTAAGTTTCTTGCTAAAGTATGCTACTGGATGACCTTCTTGACTAAAGACACCACCAATTTCAACTCCTAATGCATCACATGCTACTTCAAAAACCTTGAAAAAATCAGGTAGACGTAAGATTAGGACATGGGTCATTTTATCCTTAATATCTAGGAAGGCTGTATTGGCTGCCTTAGTCCATTCAAAATCTTTCTTTCTAATGCAGTCAGTAATGGGTGCGGCTATGGTGCTAAATTCTTTTATGAACATGCAATAAAAGATTGCTAATTCATGAAAACTCCGCACATCATACACACTCTTGGGTACCGGCCACTCAACTATTGCTCTAATAATTTTAAGATCGGTAGACACACCATCAAGGATAATAATAAAATCTAAGAAGATGACATGGTCTATCATAAAAGCACATTTCTTAGGATTGGCATACAGACTTTCTACTCTAAGAACTTGGCATACTTTTCAGAGATGATCTAAATGGTCCTTCCTAGTTCGACTATAGATCAAAATATCATCAAAGTATATGACTACAAACTCTTCTATAAACGGTCGTAGTACTTGGATCATTAATCTCATGAAAGTACTAGAAGCATTAGATAATCCAAATAGCATCACCATCCACTCATATAAATCATCTTTTGTCTTAAAAGTAGTTTTTCACTCATCTTTTGATCTAATTCTTACTTGATGATAATCACTTTTGATATCAATCTTAGCAAAGATAGTGGCTCCAACTATCATATCTAACATGTCATCTAACCTAGGGATGGAAAAATGGTACTTAATGATGATAGTATTAATGGCACAGCTATCTATGCATATTCTTTATGTACCATCCTTCTTTGGAGTCAATAGTGTAGGAACTATGCAAGGACTTAAACTTGCTCTCACGAATCTTTTTTTCATCAGCTCTCTAACTTGCCTTTGTAGCTCGGCATACTCAGTAGGGTTCAACCTATAATAGGGCAAATTGGATAGGATAGATCCAGGTACCAGATCAATGGCATGCTGAATGTTTCTCATGGATGGTAAGTAATCTGAAAGATCCTCAGAAAAGATACCATAAAATTCACTAAGAAGGCTGACTACTTTCTTGGGATGATCTACCTTAGGATCCTTATGAACTTCTCTCGCAGCAAGCATCCAAATTGATGATCCTTTACTCATAGTCATCTCTAATTTTTTAGTATATATTAGATGGAGGCTTTTCTTTTTTATGTTTTCTTTTGGTCCATCATCTACTTTTCTATTGGTAGTCTTAGGTGGAAAAGGATTGATCGTGATCTTCTTATCCTTATGAGTGAAACTATAGGAGTTGGTTCAGCCATAAATCGTAACATCATTGTTAAACAGCCAAGGCCAACTTAATATGATACTTTTGACTTTTATGAGTAAAACATCACACCAAACATGATCCCGATAAGAATGGAGCTGGATGGGGACATGGCATCTAAGTTTAATGAAAATAGAAAAAAAATCTATCTAAGATACACGATATAGGCTGGAATGATCTACAGGAGCTAAGCCTAATCATTTAACCATGTCAGTGGAGATGGCGTTGATACAGCTATCGCTATCAATGATTATCTTATAAATTTTATCGCTAAATTTTATAAAAATATAAAAAATAGAGGTCCTATTCCAGTCTTCACTCTTCTTAGTCTGTGCTAGAATATACCTAATGACTCCAAGCCTAAGGTCTAATTTTAGTGCAACAAAATCTAGGATATCCTTAGTACTCTCAAATTGCTTGGCTAAGTTTGGATCAGTTTCATAAACTTTCTCCTCAATATTTTCTAGAGTTTTCTCTTCTAATTTTTTCATAAATAAAGATCGATTGGGGTATTGTGCAGTAAAATGATCATAATCATGGCACTTAAAATAATGAGATCGAGAACTACTTTCTTTAGATAACTCTCCTACAACTCTTTTTTCTTTATCTTCTTTTCTCACAATAGAATTTATAGATGGAGGTTCATTACTAGGAGCTTGATTAGCATTGGATCTCGATCCAAAAGAGGTTACTCGGCTCGGTTTAGGACGATGGATAGTTGAATATCTAGAAAATCTCTCAAAGTCCAAGATAAGTTGATAAGCTTGTTCTAATGTGGTTATCTCTTACAAAAATAGCTCACGCTGGATATCCTCTCGTAATCCAGCTCTAAATCTAGATAAGGTAATAACCCTATCTTCGGTTACTCCACATCTTATGAGGTACTCATAAAATCTCATGATGTATTTTATGATTGATCTATTTCTTTGAGTAAGTCTTTGCCACTGATCTAAAAGTCTTTCTTGGTAGGAGGTGGGAAAGTATTTTTGTTTAAGTTTCTTCTTCATTTCATCCTAGATTTTTATCGAATCTTATCTTCTCTAGTTAAGAAAATGCTCAATACTTTTTCAATAAAATCAGGCTTGCCTAACCAACTTCATCCTAGCAAACCTAACTCTTCTTGCTTCAGACATTTTGTACCATCCAAAATAGTGGTCCATATTCGATTTCAATCTAGGTACTCTCTTAGATCTATACAATCATTAAAATTTGGGGCTTCGATCTTCACATTTCTAAGGACATGCTCATCCTGATCAAATTGGTTATGGTGTGAACATGTTGTTATAGATCGATCTAGGTCTAGATTTCTTCTTGTCTATCTTATAGGCAGTTGGAAAGACTTGGATTCAGATTATCTTTTTCTAACTTCTTCTAGTATTGCTATTCTTTCACTCATGATTTTCATAAAATCTTTCATGTCATCAAACTTCTCAGTCAAGACATTAATGATGGCTGCTGTATTGGAATTCATATTGGTACTGGATGAAAAAGTAGATCATTTATACTGGGTACTTGATCTAGTGGTCATGCAAGTTTAGGGTGCAAAAATAAGGTACAGTAAAAAAAAATAATAAAATAATAAAATACTAGAAAGTGAATTATAAAATTTAAAATATAAAAATTTAACTTACAGGAATTTAAATTATAGAATTTAAACTAAAGTTCTAACTAACCTAGCTTTGATACCAAATTGATGTAGGACAACCTAAAAAAAGAAAAGATCAAACTTTCTTCCGTTCATCAACAATAAATCATGTCTGGTCATGGCATATTATTTTTAGGACAGACAATATAGTTACCTATAGTCTACTCAGGAGGCATGATTGATTGACATAGGATCAAAGCACGATCAATCTAAATGATGCAGATAAATATCATTTTAGAGATCAGTAAATAACTAGTAATAATAAAGTAAATAAATATATAGCAAAAATTAAATATGCTTATAAATAAATATAAAAAAAATATAAATAAAATAAAGGATAGCAAGAAATTAAGCCTGCAAGAAAATTCAAAAAAATAAAAAAAATTTGGATCATGGTAATTAAGAAACTATCTTAATTAGGGCTCTTAATTTTTTAACCAAACAGATCTATCGATAAAGAATTGGATCTTTACCAACATCGGATCTAAAAAAAATAAAAAAAAAAAATCAAAGATCAATTGAGAAGAAATGAAGGTCCTTGTCAATATTTGATCTGTAGAATAATAGATCACTCTTTCTCTCTCTACATGATGGATGAAAATCTTAGAGGAGATAGATCTTTTTTTGGTGGAATAGGCTTGTGTAGGTAGATGATGAAGATGAATCGGGATCGTAGAAATACTAGATCTCTAGAAGATGAAGGTTAAAGAGATAGAAAAAAAAGTGAACCTCACATCCTTCCCTCGTGGGACGATTTTGGATCTCACACCCTCTTCTTCTTAGAGCGATTGATACAAGTATTTATGGATAAAATCCTTCATGCATTCATTATCCCATTCATGAAAGATACATGGATTTATATAGGATCCTAGGGGTCATATTTCTTTAAAAATTCTATTCTCTTTACAAGAAAGAAATCAACCCTCCCAACAAAAAAGTAAAACATTATGTATGATTTTCAAATATAATAATATATCATATCTATCTTTTATGAAATTATAGGAAAGAAATCAGCCTTTTTAATAAAATAAATAAGAAATCAAGAACTCTTAATAAATCTTAGAAAAGAAAAGAAACTTCATGTAGGCACTTGATGCTTGGCACAACTTGGCATGAGGATCCTTAAGCATGGCACATGCTGGCATGCATATTTTCTTTCTGGACATATGGAGGGTGGTGGCTCCAAAGATGACGTGGACCAAGCTTGCTTCTTTATAATGGTCTCTTTCCAAATAAGGCTCAATCCAATACAAATTCAAGTATGGTCCTATGGATCCAAAACTAAATACATCAAAAGAACTAATTGACTAAATCAAAAGGATTGAAATTAAATAACTGAAGTAGAGTTATTCTAATATGGCTTCTTCAATCTACATTGAATCTAAATTATAATCTAAATTGAATCTAAATTATGTCGTTGGCTTTTGGTGGCTCTGGTGTCTACACCATCAGCTCTTGTAGTCTACCTTACAGAGGCCAAATTCTTAAAGTGGATGATAAAATGGATGATTGAGCTTAGAAAATTTAACACCAGCTACCATCCTTGGCCCACAATGAAGGCTCAAGTTTTGTCCGATTTTCTTGTTGAATGTGCTGTTCCCAAGGAGAAATTGACCTACAAGCAACTCGAGGTAGAAAAAATGAGCCATAGTAGATATTGCATGTTGACAGAGCTTCTAACTCATACAGGAGTAGAGCCGGCCTCATCCTTGCAAGCCCAGAGGGAGTCATAATGGAATATGCCCTTAGGTTTGGCTTCGATGCTTCAAATAATGAACCTAAGGCATCGATTGTTGGACTCAATATTGCAAAGGAGCTTGAGTAGAAAGGCTTAAAGTCTTCACTGACTCATAGTTGATCATTAAATAAGTATGAGGTGAATGTTAAACTCGGGACTCGATGATGATGAAGTATCTACATAATATCTATAGAAATTTAAGGATCTTTCTCTGAACTTCAAAAGATTAGAAGTTAGCAAATTTTGAGGTTAGAGAATGCCGAACTGATGCTCTATTCTGCCTTGCTACCTCTGGTTATCATAAGCTTAATAAGAATCTTCATCAAGTGGCTAGAGAAACCAAACATGGAGGAGTAGCCTTCAGTTCTACAAGTTGAAAATGAGCTGAGCTAGATTGACCCCCTCATTAACTATCTTGTAAATGGAATTCTCCCAACTAATCTTGTTAAAGCTTGGAAAATCAAGCAACAAACTCCTTGCTATGTCCTCTTCAAAGAAAAATTTTAGAAGAGGTTGTATTCACTGCCTTTGTTTAAATGTTTTCAACCATCCGAGGTAGACTATGATCTTTGAGAAGTATATAAAGGTATCTACGGCAATCGTTTGGGGTTAGGATATTAGCTAATAATGTACTCCAATAAGGATACTACTGACTGACTTTATAGCAAGATGCTGCCAATCTCATAAGAAGATGTGATCCATGCCAGAGGTATGCTAACATCCAATGTTGACTTGTGACATAACTTACATTGATCTCTACTCCTTGGCCATTTATCTAGTAGAGGATCGATATCCTTACACCATTCCCTCATATAATTAGATAGAGGAAGACGTTCCTCATCGTTGCAATCAACTATTTTACCAAGTGGGTCGAAGCTAAGCTACTGGTATATATTACTAAGAAGAAGGTCAAAGACTTCATCTGGGTGTCTATTATATGCTGGTTCAAGTTGCCATGTTGTTGACCCTAGTTTGATTTTGATGATAACAAAAGTATTTGAGTATAAATTATTAAATTATTAATGATGAGTGTTATGATGTATAGTTGTAAATTTCAAGAGCTCACAAACTTTAAATATTTTCACTCATCCAAATGAAAATTCATCACTCAAGATTTTAGAAAAGAAATTCTAGAATGGATACATATTTCAAGAGGTCAAGATGAAGATTAAATCAAGATAAAAAGGATAAGTCTAGCCTACAAAAGAATTTTAAACAAAAAGGTCACAAACGATCTTTGGCACGTATGGCACGCAAATTGGATTGATCCAGTCTAAGACTGAGCCGACCTAGTCTTAGTAGAAGCAAAAGATAGGAAGTATAGAAAGTCAGTTTTTAAATATCCAAGGGACTGAGCCGACTTAGTGATCATAATGGCTAGTTTTTTGCAGTACTTCAAATGGCTAATTTTTTGCTCCAACGGCTATTTCAGCCCTTCTAATGGCCAAAACTTTTTCTCCAGCCACTTTCAAGCATATAAAAGGCTAAAGATTCAATGAAAAAGAGAGAAAAATGATTTAAAAGGAAAAATTATTAGATTGAGTGAGGATTATTGAATACCAATTGGAAAGAGAGAAAAGAGAGGAATTAGTGCACAGAATTGAGAGCTTTTAAAGAAAAATCATCTCCAACTTCATCCTCATTATCTCAAGCATTTTTTAAGAGAAGTTGAAATATTATTTGAGCAATCCAACAATAACTTCTTCAAGCTTCAAATAGTTCTAACTTTTATTTTCTATTTTGTGCTAAATTCTTATACTTGTATTTTTATTTCTTTATAAGTTTCTTTGGGTGGAAAGAAACTTGGGGTGTAGACAAGTCCAAGCTGATAATTGGATGGTGTAAAGATTGTGATTGGTGCACCTAGGTTAAAACCAACTAAGTTGATAGTGAACCCGAGAAAACTATCAGTGTAAGATTATGATTGGTGCTCCTAGGTTAAAACCAACCGGATTGATAGTGAATCCGAGAAAACTATCGGTGTAGAGTTGTAGTTGGTGAGCTCGACAAAATCAACTGAGTTTGTTTGTGATCCTGGGTTAAAATAAATGCATTGTAATCTAGAAATTATAGTAAAATTTTCAAGGAGTGCTTAGGGAGTGGATGTAGGTACGGGATTGCACTGAACTACTATAAAATCTATGTTTGTATTGGGATTATCTTTTTTATTTGCTTTATATATTTGCATTATCTAGTTGCTTCTAATTTCACTGCTATACCTTGCTTATTCACCACAAGCATTCAAGTTCTTTTAATTAGAAGCACATATTAGCATTAGAGTTTAAATTAGTTAATTTTTTTTTAGAAACCTAATTCATCCCCCCCTCTTGGGTAGCCATATTTGGGCAACAAGTGGTATCAGAGCAGGTGCGCTATTATTAATTATTATCCTTACCATCTAGGATAAAAGATCTATGGCAATCCAAATGGAGTCTTTGTTTAATGAAGAAAATTTTATAGATAAATCTGCACTTTTTAATAGCTCACATTATAGTTATTGGAAAGCACGCATGTGCATCTTCATACAAGCACATAATTATAACCTATAGAAGATTATAATCGATTGCTCACACACCTCCAAAGCATTGAAAGAGCATGATAAAAAAATAGCTCAACTTAATGCTAAGGCCATAAATATACTTTATTACTCCTTAGAGTTAAATATATTTAATATAATTTCTTCATGTATTTCAGTAAAATATATATGAGAGAAATCTTATGAAGGAGCAAATCAAAAAAAAGAATCAAGCTTCCAAGAAAAAAAGAAAGCTCACTCCAACCTATGCCTCATGGCTCATAAGGATGAAAAGAAGAAAAAGAAGAAGAAATAAAGAAGAAAGAAAGCAATAATTAAGGAGAAGCAAGTCAAAGAAAAGCTAAATGAGAAAAAGGAAGAAAGTGCTATAAATTCTTACCTCATGGTCAATGATAATGAGGTAAATATTAATGACTCTTTCAATTTTACTTTTGATGAGTTATTTGAAGTCTTTAATAAATTAATGGATGAATTCAAAAATTTAAGATTGAAAAATAAAGAGCTTAAAAGATCAAATCTTCTTCTAGCTAATGAAAAGAATAATTTTTTGAGTGAAAAAAAGATCTTTTGAAAAAAAAAATTTCTTTGGCTAAAGAAAAGAATGTACTTTCTAAAATTAAAAAAATTTTTAGTTGAAAAAATACTAAGTTGAAAGAGGAATTCAAAAAATTAAAATTTTACATTGAAGAGAAAGAAATATTGTTGAAAGAAAAGAAATTTCTTATGAAAGAAAATAAAAAATTAAATAAAAGATTGAAAACTTGAAGTCCATGCTTGAAAAATTTACTATTGGATCTCAAAAGCTTCAAGTAATTTTAAATAATCAAAAGACTATTCTTGATAAAGCAGAAATTGATTATAATTCATTGAAAAAATAAAAATTTATCAAAAATATATTTAGTAAAGCTTCATTTGAAAATACTCAATTACATGTTTCAAATGTAATAAAGTTAGCCACAAAATTTTTGAATGCAATACCAAAAGAATCAGTCAAACCTTAAGTAAGCAAATATGGGTTCCAAAAGGAACCATAAGCTCTAACCTCAATGGACCTAAGATGGCTTGGGTATCAAAAATTAGAAAATAATTTTGCAGGTATACCAAGGATCTAATGGAATGAAAAGAGAAAAATTTTATGGATGGATGCCTTGGGAATGAAATTGGATGGATGATGATGTTTGGTAAAATCTAAACTTTTCTCACATCATGCCATCATTATTTAGTAAATATATTTTGATTATTAATTAGCATAATTATTAGGCATGTTTGATTGATTTTGATGATTTATCATTACTTAAAATGATCATACTCTATGAATTGAAAGTTTAATGTATTAACTTTAATGATTTGTTAATATGTATGCATATGATAAATCCTTTCATATTTTGATAAGTATGATTGATTTTGATGCTTACAATAATTGAATATCTTGATTTTAAATATTAATATGCTCTTCTCTATATATTATACTTTGGATGAAATGATTTATCTTAAAAATTTAGTATGATATTTTAAGCCCCCCCATATCAATTTTACAATTAATGAATTTAAATCAAACGATGCTTAATTGGATATGAATGTTTTAATTGCTAAACTTACAAATTGAATAAATTTTGACATTCCTCCATAAGATACTTAATTATCAAAATTCTCCTAAAATTTTGCAAGGAATAAGTATTTGAAGATAAGTCTTTCTATTATAAAGATCAAGTGCTTGATTTGTTGATATATCTTGTATCTTAGGTTTACCTCTAAGAATTTAAAATTTTCTTGTTGAACCAAATCCCATAGAACCATTATCTAAATTCTCCTTGATTTGATCATACTTGATTTGTTTGATTATCATACCCCCAATTGATTAATTTTTCTATCTCTTAAATTTACTTGGATATATTTCTCGATTATTGATTTGATTGCCTCTTTGATCTTAATAGAGAACATCAATTTTAAGTAATTAGTATCAAACAGCTTGCTATTTGCCATGCATTTGATTGATTTATCCTTAAGCAAAAAGAGAAGATTGTTTTTGTTTCAAATCTGATTTTGCACAACTATATATTTGATATGATATCATTTAAAATAAATTCAAAAATATACATCCTTTCTAAACCTAATTGCTTGATATTTCTTATGAAAAGGAAGAAATGATCTTTTTGAAGAATAACTAAAATTTTTTTATGATTTATCTTGACTAATTTGCTGATATTAATTCAAATTAATTTATCATTCTAAATCTTTAAAATTATTTTATTTGAATTAATTCATCTCTACTTAATTCAAAACTAAAATCATTGGTATCAAGCAGAATTTGAAATTGATCTTTAAGTGACATTGAACTAACAAGAAAATCATGATTTGGTCTAAACTTTAGTTCAATTGGTATCATAATTTTAGCTTAATAGATATTAAGAAGTTTCTTCCTAAGAAAATTCTCACTCTTGATATCATTGGTATCATTCTTGACTTACATTTTATTATATTATTTTTTGATAAAAGAATTAGATATAATATCTAAAATCTATTTTATATTGATATACTCTTGATATGATATTTCTTAAGATAAATTTAAAGAATTTTATACATTTTTTTGAACTTAATTGAGTGAATATTTTATTTGATTAATGCTTATTTCACTCAATTGATGCTTGTACTTTTAAATGATATTTAATTTTAAAATGGCATTATTTGCTAAAGTAAGAAGAAGAAATTATTAAAGAAGAAATGACCAATTATTTGAAAATAGCTTTAAAATTAAAAACATCTTTCAAATTTAGAAAATCTAAATTTAGTAGTTAAATTCATGTTTAATCTGCTTGATTTGAAAGAAAAAGGGAGAAAAAAAATTAAAAAGTAAATTTATCTAATATTAATTATAAAAAATAAGGAGAGTGATATTATCTAACTTTGATGGAAAATTCTAAGTAGCTTATATTAAGATAAATGAATATTAATTTTATTATACTTTTGAGCCTTAATATGATGATTCCATTTGATCTATATGCTTTTGATTTGATTGTCAAATTATTTTTGAAAATTGTTTAGAGTGAAAAATGAGTTTGAGATATATTCTTACTCCAAATAGATTGATTTTGATACATTCTTATAATTTGAAGCTCATTGATAAATATAATACTAAATTTTTCATGTTCCAACCTTTAAATTTGATTTGCATAATCATTTTTGGTAAATGATTGGAGCTAAATTAAATTTTTTGCATATTTCTTCTCAAAAATAAATTTCTAAACTCAATTTTAAAACTTATTTAAAAATTTAAATTTGATCCTAAATTTTTTATGTGCATTACAAAATTCTTATAAATTATTTATTTTAAAATAATTTTTATTTAAAATAATAAATTTAAAAATATGACTATCTTTTGCTTTGATACTATTCATTTTTTTTTGCTCAATACATCTCCGATACATATCTTTTTCAAGTTTAATTGACTAAAATTTTTAAAAAAAAAAAAAATTGAATATTAAAATATACATTATGCTTAGTTTCATGATCAAATCTTTTGAAAAATTTTATTCCTCTGAAAGCTTAAAAGTGTATTTTAAAAATCTAATTAAAAGATCATATTCATTTAAAAAGAGGGGTAGTCTATAATATTTAAATTTAAGCTAATTTTTGAAAAAATAAATATTCATTCAAAAGGGGAGATGATTTTTTTTATTTGACTTTATGAATTTGATTGATCTCTTAATTTAATATCTTGATGTTGATTTTGATGATTTTTTCATATTCTTTTCCATGAGCTTTTTGATATTGTCAAAAAGAGGAAGAGGTATATTGAGTATATACTTAAAGAATTAATATTTAAGAAATTTAATGAATTTCATACTTGAAATCTTAATACTCATTGATTTGGATTGAAATATTATTTTGATATGAGTATATAAATTATGTAAAATATTAATTGAAGCTTTCATGAAGTATGTGTGTGCATTTATATTTATGTATATTATTACTTCATGATTTATACTAGCCAATTTATTGAAACACGTTAAACTATATTTTTATGCATATACTCAAAGTTTTATCATCATCAAAAAAAAAAGATTGTTGATCTTAGTTTGATTTTGATGATAATAAAAATATTTGAGTATAAATTATTAAATTACTAATAATATTTGTGAGGATGTGTAGTTATAAATTTTAAGAGCTCACAAACTTTAAATATTTCTACTAATCCAAATGGAGATTCATCATTCAAGATTTTAGAGAAAAAATTTTAGAATGAATACATCTTTCAAGAGATCAAAATAAAGATTAAATCAAGATAAAAAGGATAAGTCTAGCCTATAAAAAAATTTAGAGAAAAAAGAACCACAAATGATTTTTGGCACGTATAGCATGCAAACTAGACCGATCCAGTCTGAGACTGAGCCGACCTAATCTCAATGGAAGCAAAAGATAGAAAGTACAGAAAGCTAATTTTTCAATACCTAGGAGACTGAGTCGATCCAGCTATAAATTGAGCCAACCCAGTGATTGTAACAACTAATTTTCTATACTACTTCAAACAGCTAGTTTTTCGCTCCAATGGCTATTTCAGTCCTTCTAATGATCAAAACTCCTTCTTCAATCACTTTCAAGCATATAAAAGGCTAGAGATTCAATGGAAAAGGAGAAAAGTGATTTAAAAGAAAAAATCATTAGATTGAGTAAAGATTATTGAATATCAATTGAAAAGAAAGAAAATAAAGGAATTAGTGCACAAAATTAAGAGCTTTTAAAGGGAAATCATCTTCAACTTCATCCTCAGCCTCTCAAACATTTTTCAAGAGAAGTTGAAGCATCATTTGAGCAACTCAATAGTAACTTCTTCAAGCTTCAAAGAGTTCTAACTTTTATTTTCTATTTTGTGTTGAATTCTTATACTTATATTTTTATTTTTTTACAAGTTTTTTTAGAAGAAAAGAAACTTGGGGTGTAGGTAAGTCCAAGTCGGTAATTGGATGGTGTAAAGGTTGTGATTGGTGCTCCTAGATTAAAATCAACTGGGTTGATAGTGAATTCAAGAAAACTATCGATGTAAGATTATGGTTGGTGCTTCTAGATTAAAATCAATTGGATTGATAATGAATTCGAGAAAACTATCGGTGTAGGATTGTGGTTGGTGAGCCCAGAAAAACCAACTGAATTTATTTGTGATCTTGGATTAAAACAAACACATTGTAATCTAGGGATTATAGTAGAATTTTTGAGGTGTGCTTGGAGAGTGGACGTAGGTGTGGGGTTACACTGAATCACTATAAAATCTGTGTATTTGTATTATGGTTTTGCTTTCCTTGCCTTCTTTATTTGTTTCATATATTTACATTATCTAGTTGCTTCTAATTCTACTGCTACATCTTGCTTATTCACCACAAGCATGTAGGTTCTTTTAATTAGAAGCATATATTAGCATTAGAGTTTAAATTGGCCAAAATTTTTTTAGAAATCCAATTCACCCCTCTTTTGGGTAGCCATACCTGGGCAACACACGTGCTATCATCATTGATAATAGATGATAATTTGGCAATCCAAAGTTCAAGAAATTTTGTTCGAAACTTTACATCGACCATGGATTCAACTTGGTTGATCATCCATAGTCTAATGAAGAGGCTAAAGAACTAACTGAACCATTTTGTAGGACTTGAAGGCAAGATTAACTCAAGCTAAGGAACTTGGATCAAGGAACTCTATAGTGTCCCATGGACTTAACGAACTATACCTCGGATCCCAATTGGAGAGACACCGTTCAACCTTGCTTTTGAAACCAAAGCTGCTATTTCTATCGAGATTGGTTTACTAATGACCAAGAGTGGACCATTACAACAAGCAGAGCAATCTAGACCAGCTCTAGATAAATCTCGACTTATTGGAAGAGACAAGAGATGAGCTTGGATTAGGATGGCTTCCTATCAACAACGAGTAGCTTGGTATTATAATACCTGAGTCAAGTCCAAGATTTTTCAGCCTGGTGATCTTCTTCTTCAGAGAGCCCAAGTATCCAAGCCCATAGAGCAAGTTGACTTATCCCCAAACTGGGAATGACCATATTGGATTGCTGAGATCATCTAACTAGGAGCTTATAGAGTTGAAGACCTCGACGACACTCTTATTTCTCGGACTTAGAATGCCAAAAATCTAAGAATGTATTATTAGTAAGCTTTCAAGTTTTGCATTGATTACATAATCAATAAAAGTTCTTGTTCTTTCAAGCCTTTTACGGATTTTCAATGAAAAGTGATTAAGAAAAATCAACGGAGGTTGGGATCGGATTGACCTCCTAGGAACACCTCGGCTTTGGCTGAGACCTCTAAATATGTACTTGGAAATACATTGACTATCTGGAGACACTTGAGCCTTAGCTTGGACCTCCAAAAATGAAGGTCAGATAAGGACTAAATTAGAGATATCCAAGCCCAGGCTTGGACCACCAAATATATGCTTAACTAAGGCCGATCATAAGAAGACGCCCTGACCCAAGTCAGGACCTTTAGATTCGAGATAAAAAAACCACCGACCTCGTACTCTAAGCTCCTATTGAACATCAATCATGGAATAAATGATGACTGTGGAAAGGTCCTACCTTTGGCTAGAAACCCTTAATCGAATAAGTCTCGACTATGACTATAATTCTGACCTAATTTGCCTATTGGCAAAAAACTTCTAAGTTTAATAAAGGCTTCCAAAGCTAATGTCAGACTTAATGTTGCCCCAACCTCAACTTGAGAGCAACCTCGAACTTATGTCTCAACTGGCAAGTTCCATGTTGGCCTACCTCTACAATGACCCACAAGACTTAAAAAAAAGAATGAAAGCAAACACAAACACACATTTAAAGATAAAGTGAAGATTCATTTCATTACTAAGTCTTGATTATAAAAGAAGTCAAAGTACAGAAAGCTAAGGAACCTCCTTGGTGGAAGGCTCAACATCAAGCTCGGTGATGGGCTCTATGGTGGGCTCACAATGGGCTTGTCAATAGCCATGGAGTAGGCTTGGCAACAAACACTAGAGCGACCTCATGAGTAATGCCAACTTCAGGATCCTAGTCTCCTTCCCCCTTGGCTTCATCATTGCTAGCTTTAGGATCGAGATGGCTCACATCCACCTTGGGGAAGAATTGGGCGATCTAGGCTTTGCAAGTGTTGAAGCCAAAGCTGTAGGCCATGGTGGAGCTTTCAGCAATCTCCACCTTGAAGGAGTTGGAGGCCTTGAATTCCTTCATAGCCTTAGCCTTGGCCTTTGCTACCATGGTCAACTTTTCTTTGGCAGCCTTGTATACGATCACCTCGACTCTCTACTTGGTCATCTTGAGTGCCACCTCACTGGCCTTGAATTCTTTCTCGAGCTCGATGACCCTCTCTTGATGGACCTCGGTCCCCACCCTTTTGATCGCAACCTGACCCTTGAGGGCCTCGATCATTCCTAAGTAGATAGGAGCTCGAACCTAGCCTAGGTAGACTCCTTCTTGGCTATTTTCATCTTTTCTACAGCAGCCCTTGAGGCTTCCTCAATCGCACTCTTTGTATCCTCAGCGGCATTCATGTGAGCCTTAGCAGCTTGGATCTTTTCCTTTAGCGAGTGCTTCACTCAGTTGAAATCAATAAGGCCCTCGCTAAGGACACTGATGTCATGGGCCAATTGCAAAAGTGAAAACATTAAGTTAGGACATTGGTCTAGAATCAAAAAAGATAGCCGAAGAAGAAAAGCTACTTACCTTAAGGAGACTTGTGTAGCTAAAGCCCATAACCTCATCTAGGGACAAGATTTTTGATCTGACTAATCTGATGGAAGGAGGATCATTTTCATCAGCTTCTGGATGTGCTAATAATTTTGAAGACCAGAGTCTTTGCTTCGAAAGCTCATAGCCAAAGTAATAAACCCCTCCTTGGCTCTGAACAAGGAGGGGCCCACCTTGACCCTTGTCATCAAGAGATTCGATGCAATAGGTGTCAGTGCAACCAGAGTAGCTGGAGCATATGATGGCCATGGTGGAGTTGGAGTGCGCTAGGGGGACATTATCGGGCTAGAAGCTCGGCTCAGCTCTGGTGAGGTAGGAGGGGCCGACCTTAGTGGCATGATGATAATGACGATCTAGGGCTCGTCATTGATCTCGATGGGCTCCATGCTCAACACCTCCAATGATAGCACTGGAGCCAGTGGTGGAGTTGTTGACCTCAATTTCTTTGCCTTCTTGGAAGAAGGTTCCCCTCAGGAGGAGCCCAATCTCTTTCTGAAGGCAAACTTGATCAACTCTAGTGAGGGCCTCGTCACTGTAATACTAAACAGAAGGGTCAGATCAATAGTTAACAATAAGAAGAAAGAAATAAAATACAAGTTAAAGAAGATCGGCTATATATACTCTGAGGACACACCAAACTTATATTGGCATCATACAAAGTCTGCTCGATCATCAACTTCTGTAGTGGCTGCACTTCGATATCAAGCATGAATTGAAGGCCCAACTCATCCTTAGGAAGTAGATCTGGATTCTTGTTCAGTGAAAATTGAGGATTGCTCCAGATCCAACTGAAGCCCTAAGGAAGATCTGAAGAGATGAAGAAAAAATGATTTTTCTAGCCATGAATCAAAGAGGGTAGTCTCGTGATAAATTAAGAGCCTCCTTGAGGGAGAAGTACCACCATCCCTTTTCATTAGGTCTTTTTCTTTAAGGTGAACAACGCCCTGAAGACTGGGCACCTTGATGCAATCCGAAGAAGATCGCAGGGGATGATGATTATCGAAATTGAGTTCGGAGTAATATAAGCTAAAAGAATATTATAAAAATCAAAATGGTTGTTGACAAAGGGATGGAAAGGAAAGCAGAGGCCAGCTCGGAGAGAGTCCTTGTAGATCCCGAGGCATCCATCCGGAGTGTTGGTGATCTGGTCATCCTGACTAGGCATCTCTAAGCAGAAGACGAAAGGAATGAAGTATCGAAGTTGAAACCTCCTCAAATCGAACTCAGTAATAATGGACTTCTTGTTGGCTAGCCTATAGAAATTCTTAAATTTGCACACGGGATTATCCAAGCACTGATCAAGAGACCTGGGATAGGATGAGGATCTCGGTATGGTAGTGGCCCAAGGAATGACCTTGGACCTGATCTAAGGAGGGGACAACCAAGAACTTGGCCATCCTAATAACTTTCACCTCTAGTCTCACTATCGTCAAAGGCCATAGAAATCGAAAAAAGGGACAAAAATTGAAAGGAAAAGACTGGAAAAAGATTAAGGAAGGATCGAAAGAGAAGCCAAAGGTAAAAACCAAGAAAACAAGCTAAAAATCAAAGAAAATTTTTGGAAAAAAGAAGAGGAAAATAGGTCCAATTGGACAATAGTTGGACGGAGATAGTGCTAAATCGAAGAAGATGGTGGTGAGACAATGGTGAAGAACTCTCCGGTGGAGCAGTAATGGAATAGGGATTCAACTAAAAAAATAGAAGAAAAAACAAAGAAAAGGCCTATTTATATCCCACTGATGGTTGAGATCGGCACGATGGTTCAATGCACCGTCCTCAGGATCTTGACATGTGTCAACCACCAAAACTACTATAGCCATCTGCATTAATTGCAGGGGCATGCATCTAACTCAATGGTCCGATTTGCACATCATGATGATTAACCAACTAGATTTCGCCATGCGTCAACCCATGATAAACCAAGGTGCTATCCTTGGGATCCTCAGATTTATATTATATCATTTCAAATTATTCCGATGCATCACTTCAATTCTCGCACATCATAAGTATAACATCTCACCCAAAGCACTCGTAATAATCTCTGATCCAGAGCCTTTTGCATGATCTCCAAGGTACAGCATTAAATATAGGGCCATAGACTTTCACCAAGCAGAATCTCACTGTGGAAGTTTTCCGATGACTTGAGAATGGCCTCATTAATTGACTACTCCCTTTATCCAAAGTTGCAAAATCATTTCAGACTTGAGAGTGGGGGGCAAGTATTGAATAAGTGAACCATTCTCTTATGTAGCTCGGTTCGGCCCTTGGATTAGAGGATGCATGGCTTGGCCCTTGGATGAGAAAGTGTCTCGCTACTTCTACACGTTCGACAACTAAATAGTCAAGGAGCTTAATATTGGGGTTACATTATTAAAAGAGTCGGAGTTGCCAAAATCGAAGAGGCGATCTTTGGTGTCAGATGAAAACTTACCTAGAGCTCAGTTGCAGACCAACCTAGAGCTCAGACCACCCCTAAAATGGATGGTTATGGACAAATTCGACAAACCTTGGATTTGACTGAGGTTCCACCTCAGTGCCTTATTGACAAACTAATAGCTCATCTCAATGGAATCCTCAAAAGTTTCGGGATAGTTTCCTCCAACTATGCGTACATGGGCTAGATTATTGCACATAATGCCCACTATCAAGCACCTATCTTTAATACACGTTACAAACGCCCATAATTTTCAATTAAGTGGGCGTAGATTCTCTGATTCTGTTATTGGATTTAATGTAATGATCGATTGCTCTCCTTATATATAAAGAGAGAGAGAGAAAGAAGATCCTCAAGTAGGTCTTTTTTATATTATTCTTTAGAGAAAGAGAGTCCTACTCTATCCATCTTCCTCATTTCTACTATTGCAAAGTTCTGACTAATTTAAATATCGAAGAATTTTCTATCGAAAAATATCTGATGATCAACGTGGACTTTCGTAGCTTCGTGGCAACATGATACCATCAAAGTGATGACATTTGCACTAGATATCACCTACATGATCTTTCTAGTTTATCAAGCAGTAGCGAGAACTAGAAATGACTCGAGAGTTGAAACAAAGTAGTGCTTACATTAGAGTTTGCACTAGATATCGCATACGGCATCTCCTAGTCTTATTCCTCTTTTGCGAATGCCTGTCCGCTTGAGCATGAGCGAGAGTTAGCAATGACCAGAGAATTTAGACATAGAGTTTGCCGCTGGCCAATAATGTCGCTCTAAAACAACAAGAAAACAACTGAGAGATCATTGCCACTTGCCAGTGGTTTTTCCTCTTTTACTGTCAGTTTCTTTTCTTTTTCCTGCAGTATTTTGAGGCTCTGGTATCTGTGCATTTCCTGGCCAGTCACTGCTGGAGATCAGTGGAGAAGAGTTCTACGCTTTTTAATCAGATTCGTTCCATTCATTTGCTGCTGGGTAGCGGAATAGTTTGGCTTCACATCAAGGACAGGGAAAATTGTCGAGTGAAACAAGGGAAAGCTGCCGACGTGCCAAGAATACCAGCAACCAGCGCCCACCAGAGAGAGAAGGTGGTAATATTTTAGTTTGCGTCAGCCTCCGGATTGGAGAGGATTGCCGGCCTTGCCCACGATAACGCCCTCGGATTTTGGCATTTATCAGACGATGTGCCCACAGATTTTATAGCGTACGCGTTAGCACTCCTGTGTGCGGATGTAGGCCAAGAGTAAAACAAAGCACCTGATTTCTACTCTTCCCTTTTTCTTTTCTTTTTTTTTTGAGAGGGTAGGTGAAAAGTTGAGGTGGTGTGACCCGTTATCTTAAGAACTACTCGCCACTTTTTTCACACATTAATTGAAGGTAAATTGCTATAAGAACTGTCATGTAAAGCAATAGTATTTACTAGAAAGACGCATGAATCTATGGACACCATTGGGTTTGGGTTGAATCATGTATAAAAAGTAATTGATATCTTTTTTACATTGTTAACCATTGGATCATGCTCCACATAAATTTCAAAATATTCCACTCTTTCATCTATCCATTTATATGAGATCCCCCAAAATATTTCAGTACTCTCTCATTGACCATCTATCTGCATGAACCTCAAAGCAATAATTATACAATTTAATGATAGATTTACGCAAAAGTAAATTCTAGTTTCATGTGAAGGATGCAATCCCTACCGTATGCCATTTGCTGAAGTTTTTTTTTTTAAAATTTATTTTTTGATTTTAAAATATACTTAATCATTAGATTATGCTCCACACAAATCTCAAAATATTCCACACCCTTTCAACCATTCACCTGCATGGATCTCAAAACAATCATTGTGTGATCCGACAGTAAATTTATGTGAAGGAAGATGAATCCTTCCTCCATGATGCAACCCCCACCCTCTTCAGGCTTTTTTCTTATTTATCTTTTGACCTTCTTAAAAATAATCTTGCATGCCCCTTCTAATTTATCACATAACACCTACCTTTGAAGTCCTTTAACTCAGGTCAGAGTGCATGCTCAACAAATTGGTAATTGTATGAAATCATCTAGGATCAGATCTTGTCAAACCATGCATCAGCTAGGGTAAGCCTATAAAACCCTGGAATCAAGAAAAAACAAATAACCAGGGATAATTAAAATATAACCTCCGGCAAGCTAATAACATATTAACCAATTGATCCAAAAAAAAAAAAAAAAAAAGTATATAATTAAGCTGATAAGGATGACATCAACAATTAATTATATCAAGCCTAACATCTTTTGTCTGTCTGCTCCACTAACTACAATCACCATAGGCTCAAGTACTGAATTTTTCAAAAGAATGTAACTTAGCACTGACGTTAGCATGCATTTTTCTTATATTTGTTACTTGATGCTCATAGAACCATGTCCTAGTGATTCGATCCTAACATAATATGATGAATCGTGCTTGTTTCCGCAATTAGGCTGAGTCATGAAGGTAGCATAGATTTCTCGCCAATGCCGATTTAATCATAACCGTGGAATGTTAGCATCCGAGGTGCCAATGCATTTAGACCTAACTAACATTGTGATATTTTCTCCAAAGTACGGCAACATATAGCTCTCAACTCGCTGCTAATAGGTCCTCTCTTGGCAAATGATGATGGATGCTCGGAACTGGGGACGTTGCTGACTTCTCTGGACCCATCTGTACTAAATAATTTGCAAATATGGGACCTCTGACAATCATAAGACGGGCGAACCTACTAAGATATTTGCACCAATCCAGCTTTTTCTTTAAAACCTGATCATGACGAAGCACTGATTTCACTACAGTTCGTAGCGGTGGAGTGATAGCTGTAAACCGTCCTCCTTTCCGGGGTTTCTCAACCTCTAGTGCTGCATTATTGTCGTACTACGTTGCACTGGTTGACATCACACAGACCATGTCAATTATTAGCGCAAGGAATTGCAAACACCCATTAAGGATCCAATACAAACTCTCGAGTCTCAAATGATGCAGCATCCAGAAAGCTGGCGTCCAAATTAATCAAGCTCCCTAGCTATCAGTGGTCCAGTGGAAGCTACCATGTCGTACATCTGCAATGGCCCATCAATCTGGACCATCCACTACCGGCCACCACTAATAGGCTTTCTGATAGAGACAAGGAAATATTCTAAGATAATTGGTATATTTATTGATACCCATATAGTTTTATAAGGTCTTCTCAGTGCCTGAATGCTAAACAAACGAAGGAAAGAAACCTCGTGCTAGAGAACCCGGTTTTACCCCACAATCCGCTATATAACCACCCCCCGCCGCTGTTTCCACGCTCTCTTATCACGCTCCATTCTCCACCATATTAATATTATTCCCATTCTGCTACTCTAGAGGCCTCTTTAGGGAAGAAGAAACTATGGCTTTTGTAATTCCCAAAAAGCCCCTGCACTCGTCCTCCTCTGCTTACGATGACGACGACGGCGACGACGAGCGCCCTCGGCCGCAGAGCTCCGTGACGAGCTGCATCTACCTGAAACCGGACGCGGGCGGCGCCGCAGTCCGACGGTCGCTGGATAAGGAGGTGGTCCTCCGCCGCATCCGCCAGCGGAAGCGCGTCAACCAGATCCGCACCGCCAACCAGTCACTTCTCGGCGCCTCGCCGGACACCGGCGAGAAGGACGGCGAGCTCCCCTCTAGTTGGTGGCTCGACGATGTCTTCTCCGCCCCATGATCGAAGTTCGCCGGCGTAGTTGTACTCCGGCCGGACGCCGCTGCTCGGAGAGTCATGAGCTCGATCTTGTACAATTATATTCTTCTCTGTTTTTTTATTTTTTTCCATCATGTAGTGGCCTGTAATAGGATTCTATAGTGGTTGGAAAAATATTCGTCCTATTGAGTGCGTTGTTTGACAGCTGTCTATATCCAACGGCTCTGATGCAACCACGGGAACGCTGGACTCGTTTCTCGAGTTGGGATGGTCTCGTGCCGTGGGCTTTAGAAACCGGAGCCCGGCCTGGTCGGTCGGGAAGGGAGATATCCATTCATCCTAATGGGATATCACCATCCTTTTTAAACTTTAAGATAATGTGGGATCCTTGTACTGGATTAGACTCCTTGCGTGATAAAAGAATTTATGCGGATATTGATATGTATGTATTCTAATATTTTTCTCGGAACCTTCCTTGTTGCTTTGTGTAATTATTTCTCTGGATGTAAATGATGGATGTGGTACTTTTTAGAGAGAATGAACAGAAAAAGGAGTCAAATTGCAAAATTTAACAAAGATGATTAAGAAGTGACAACACAGCGTTTTATTTTATTTGATGCACGAGGGACGTGCTATGCTGGCCTGTTCGGATGGCAGAACCCAGGGATGTGGTATCTAATGAGATCAGATCGATGATTTATGGGGGCAATTTGTTATGTTATCCCTTAAAGATAGAGATCAGAGAGGCTACCATCCGTCCGACATCTCTTCCTAGCAGGAAAAGCAATAGATTACTGTCCAAGATCAGTTGGCAAATTGCAACATTTTTTATCTCTTGGCCGTCTCAAGTGACAACGGTATAGATGAAGATGTTAGCTTCAATCAAAAATGTTTATCTAAGATCGAAAATATACCGGTTGCAAATAAGTAAAACCAAAATCTTCGACATTTGGTGGTGCACAAATAAATGAAGTTATTAATATTGGATTCTTTCTTGGAAAATTTGGGAGCAATCTCAGAAGAAAACATCAGAGATTCATATTTTCAGAGAAAAGTAGGCAGAAAAAATGAGATAAGAAAGGATGTACTTTTAGAGCAAATGGACACTGATGGAGACAAGTTTTTAGAATTCTTGAGATTCAGATAAGTCAAATTTTAGAGTTAACAAGTTTCCAAAATTAGAATTACCGCTTTTAGAGTTTAACTAGAAACTTGCTTTCAGAATTTTCAGATTTTTTAGAGTTTCATAATCAAATTCTTATTTTCCTATCTTCAGAGTTTTAAAGGTGACATAAATAGGATTGTTCAGAGATGTAGGATGGGCATATAGAGTTAAAAATTCTGATTGAGAATGCTTATGGGAGATAGGTTAATGAAGGCTTCTTCCTTGCTCAAAGATAATCACTAATTATTCTTGAAGAAACACCAATATTTTCTCAAACCAAACTAGGAAAAGAGAGCCCAAGCTAAAGATGTATTGAAGGTTACAACCCTTTTGTAACTATATAATATAAGTATTAATAAATAATGAAGGTTTCACCTTCTTCTCATCGAAAAAAAAAAAAAAGTTGGCCGATAATATATAAATGATCACCCAGATGGGATGGATGTTATTGTAGCCAAACTCAGGGTTGGACTAAGGTTGGTGGGGCTATGGTAGCATCATGGTTGATCGTAGAATCTGAAAAGAAGTTTATTTGCAGGAGGTTTTTTGAGTGGAAATTCTTCAATACTCAAATCAGTAAATCCAGAGAACAATACAAGAGAGAAGCGGAAACATCTTCAATACTTAAATTAGTTGGAATCAACAATACAAGAGAGTAAGTGGGAACGAGAGTGAGTAAGAGCAACAAAAATGTGAGCATTTTCTTAGGGTTGGCAATGGGTTAGATATCGGTTAGGTTGATCAACACTCATCTCCATCCTATCTAGAAAAAATTCATATCCATCCCATATTCATTTCAGATTGGATTGAAAAAAATAGAGATACAAGGATATGTTGGATCAAGCTGAAATCCCTCTTCAGATAAAAAATCTCAAGTCTCTCCGATCAAAATTCTCATCCGATCTCTAATCAAAGAAAAGTGAAAAGCAAAAAAAAAAAAAATCAATCTATGTAGGAAAAGTCTTACCTTTTAATTTTCTTTCCATCCTTTCTTTAATTTTGCGGGTGGGAGGCCGGAGGCTTGGAGCGGCCATATAGGGAAGCTTAGATGATGGCTAGGGTTTTGTTGGAGTTGTGGACACCACCCTTCTCCTCTCCTCCTCTAGAACCCAGTTGGTGGTCCTTCGGGTCCCTAGACCTATACCCCTAGTCAACAAATAGGTGAACAATGCTTGATCCAACGAACAGAATCCTAGCTACCCCCTCTCCTGAGTGAACTATTCCGATCCCGCTTCCTCTCCACCATCGACACCCTTCTCATTCACCACCAAGCCCCTATCGGCAAGAACAAGATCTTGTCACTTTCTCTCTACCATCGGCATCCTCCTCGTCTACCACCAAGCCCCTGTTGGGCTGCCCCTAGGGTTTGGATGTCAGGGTGGGAGAGGGGAAGTGGAGATGCCTCGGACCACCACTAGGGTTTGGGCGTTGGGCTGGGGAGAGTGGGGACTCGATGGGCTACTGGTGTTGGGGTGGGGGGGAGTGGGGACACGAGTGGCTAGGATTTTGTTGGATTTTATTTAAATGTGTGTGAGAGATGTTTTATTTAAATGATATATATATAGACTGGGCTCCACTCGATCGAATCCCAGTCCATATTCGATCAGATCTCTGATCATTCAATCAGCACGCATCTCCGAAAATAGATGTCTGAAAAAATGTACCTTCTAAAAAAAAGAAATAGGAGTGCGCCTATGCCTGAAAAAAATTTAAAAAAAAATAAGCCTACAAGCTTGCTGAAAAAAATCTATAAAAAAAATTCTGCTAGAAAAATAAAATAAAATAAAAAAGAAACTTGAAGTAGGCGCCTGTAGGTGCCTACAGGTGCCTTTCCTCCTATTTTTTTTTCAAGCATAAATATATTTTTTATATATATATTTTTTAGCAGGCTTTTAGACTTATTTTTTTATAATTTTTTTTTTCCAACGGATCTGGTCGGAAAAAATGCCACCCTTAGATCCACTTCCTCCCTTTAGCCATTTCCACAAGGATCGACGCATGTGTACAGTAATTGCATGTAATAGTTAGCTCGTAGCTTGAGTGGATCGCAACAATTAGCCATATCCTTCAGTAGTTATGAGTGTCTTAGTCATGTGATAATGGCCATGAGTGCAATTGCTGTTAGATATGTATGCCCTAGAAGCCAGAATTGGCTGATACTTGTTATACACTTCTAAGAGTAAAATTATAATTTTGACTATAAATAATAAAATAAATTATTTTCCATCATAATATATATTTAGTGTCTGTGATACATCCTTTGAGTTAATGGTAATGATAGTTCTTATTTTCAAGAGTTGAAAATTTAAGACATGAATTATCATTATTAACTCATAAAATGCTCCTGACCGTAGGATCATCATGAGGATGGTGATTGATTCAGAAAATTGATGTACAATTGCTTCTCTTTATAGTAGATGAGTCTTGAGTCTACGGTGTGGAGACACCAGGAGCGAGAGTACAGGTACTCGTTAGAGAACGAGGGCACTGAGCGTGACCACCTCGAGTAGTCATTAGGAAGTCTACCTTCTCGTCAATGACTGACTCGATGCTGCAGTAGTGTGTCTGGTTCTTTGACCTGAGGTGCATCGGCAGTTCACCTTGAGGGTGTTATAGTTTGACTACACCATTACTCGGTCTCCTAGCCATATGGAACCCTGAGGTGTATGTTGGCTATAGCATGTTCATTGTAGGAACTGGATTGCATCAAGATGGAAAATCTATCTACCTCGGTGGTAGAGGAGCAGCCCTATGATGATCATGAGAATCAAGTCCAGAAGCCCATGGCCATGGCAGAGTGAAATAATAGAAAGAGTTTCTATTTAGATTTTCACATTGGACTTGAATCGAATGATTACATCATATGACAGAGACTAGGGTTTGACGAGTTCACCTTAACCCTAATCTGATCGGGGCTCAAGATAGAAGAACTTAATCACACAGGTAGCTGCACCAAGAGGTTCGCATTTTCAGCTCTGATGGGTTGCCACCATATACTGCTAGGTGTCACTGGTGGATTTTGGGAGCAATTAGAATGATTTAGATGATCGATCATTCTAGCTGTTCGAATCAGAAGAGTTCTGATCCATCGAAAGGAGTTTCGATGATGTCGATGATAGAGATCATGACATATCCCATTACCATACAGAACTGAACCTAACTGGGTCACACAAATAAGGGTTTGAATCTGGTGATCATCAATTGAGACTGATCTAGTTCAATTGATCTGAATGAGATTCAAATTAGGTTCAAGAAAATCGTGCTAGCACTCGATTGAACCTAACGTTCTTCTTTTATTATCATTAAAAGTTTGTCCTCAACTGAGCCAAAGGAGTTTGTGCTCAATCAGAGTACCTTTACTTCATGGTCTGACTGGAGGTTGTCCAAGTCAGAAAAGGTTGTCTTAATTTATGAATAATTTGAGACAATTACCTACCATTTTTGTCACCTGCTAAATTCCTTTGTTTCAAAAGTCTACCTTTGACTGTCAAACGTTGACCTTTGACACTTTGACATTTTGACCATATGTCATGCACCTATTGGAGAGCTGGTTTGGGGCCTGTCCCCCTGCCAGAACCTAGGCAAGGAGAAGGGGCGCACGCCTAGGGAGGCGTGTACCCAAGTGGATAGAGCATCCTAGGAGTCCATATGGATGGGACTCCAGTTGCTTTTGGATTTCTACCTTAGGTGGCGCCAAAGACTTATCTTTGACCAGTCTTAGGCACCATCAATGGATGATTCAGAGGGGCTCTCATCTGATTAGGATCAGATAATATCATCCCACCAATCAGATTTAGATCTGATTTCACAAAGGGTTGTGATTGGTTGGAATGAAGTGGACTTGCATGGCGCAACAGGGTCTATAAATAAGACCCTGTCTATGCCCAAGATCTAAGAAGCTTGATCCATTGCCATGCCCCAAGGCTGCCTCCTCTCCTCCTCCATGCCATCTTTAGGTCTTCTCTCTCCTCTCCATGTCCAAGAAGTTTTTGGGCTTCAATTTGGTGCGATCCAGATCAAGAGAAAGGCGACAGAAAAAGAAAGAAGGCTGCACTGCTGCAAGAGACGACTGCACATCTTCGAAAAGGAGTTTTGAAGATCCTCCAAATCAGATCCAGATCTAATTTTTGGAGAGGTGATAGAGAAGAAGAGGATCTTCCAGATCCAACCCGAGTGGATACCGGTAGAGGCCAGGCATTTGCGTGGCTAGATCCAGAACCTTCCGCTGCATATCAAGGATCATCACAGGATAATTAGGATTACCCTCAACAAGGTAAATTAAATTTGATTTAATTTATTTTTTATTTTATTTTATTTTTTTATTAGAATCAATAATAATCAGATTTGGAAAGTCTTAAGATCTGATCTAGATCTAAGAGAAAAAATTTTTTTTGAAATATATCTCTTGATCCAATCAGATCTGAACAAATCCTGGATCCAAAAAAATCAGGATTTTTTCAACTGGTATCAGAGCCAGGTTCTCAAATTTTTATTAGATCTGATTTTAATTTATTTTAATTAATAATTAGATAATTTTAGATGTCACATGAGATGTGATTAGATCTAAAATCAAAAAAATTAAAAATTAAATAATTTAGGATCTAAGATTGTACAAGATGCATGACTAGTTCTAGAATAGAATAGTTCTATAGAATAGTCTTGCATGATCATAATTTAATTTGATTAAATTATAATTTTTAGATCTATTTATTTACTATTTTTTGATATTATAAATATTATAATAACATCTAAAAAATAAAAAATAAATTATTTAATTTTAAATATCATATGAGATATGATTGAATGCATGTTTAGACTAGTTGTAGAATAGTTCTACATAATTATCTAGATTAGAATTTATTTTGATATGATCAATTTAAATCTAATTTTTTAGATTATTATGAGATAATTTAGATCTGAAAAATATGCATGATATGATACATGAGATGTATGCAAAATATGCCTTTATAGTTAGATCTAATTTTTTATATATGAGATATATGATATAGATCTAAACTAGTTTTGTAGTTTTTATATTTTTGATTAAGGCGTTTCCTCTTGGCCGTCCGGTCATAAGAATAAAGTAAGGGTTTAAAGGCCCTCTCCTTCCCATTCGATGGGGTGTTCTTATGATGTGTAGGGGTGCTGCGCGTTCGTCCTTAATCAGAAATCCAAAACTTACTTTCTGCAAAATCCCTAGATCCTGAAATCCCTAGGATTTTATTGTGCATATTTTGTTTATGAACCCTAAACTTAATTAAGAATTAAGATTATGAAATATGTTAAGGTCTAAAATTAAGAATTTTTAGATCTAAGACATATTCATAAAATTACTGGGTTCGGGCTTGGGTAGCTCAATTAGGTCTAAGCGGTTGATCAAATCCGAATCAAGAGTTGGTTAGATGGGATCAACAATGCTTAAATTGACCAGCCTAATAGGATTAAGTCTGGGTCAAGATCGAGTCACATGAGTGATCGATCAAGCTAAGACCTAATTAGGCTCAGAGGTTAGAGTCTGGATTGTAGGCTAACCCAATTGGTTCTGGCTCAATAATTTGGTGTCTAAGGTAAGTTTGGCAGATACGATCCGACTGATTTTTAATTGGAAGCTACTCGAACTCGAATGCATTCTTGTCGAGTTAATGGCATATCCCTTCCACCGGTCTCACTTACCTGGCCATATCTTGTTGACACAGTTCTGATCTGAGGTGGTCAATAATCCGAGCTAACCCATGCCACTAGGTTAGTCATAATTGTTATGACTATGTAAGTCTAGTTTAATGAGACCTAAATCAATTCTTCCCTAAGAAAAGATTAAGTCTAAGGTCTTCCACCATTGTAGATGTGCGGGCCCTTCTCCGGGTTGATTGTTCTCGATTGGATACAGTGGCTCAGTTGCATCCGGAAAGATGCAACCATGTGTCTATTAGGCATTGGATGCTATGGGCTGGAGGATGAGATTGGGCTCAATATTTTGGATACGGTGAGAGACTCCAATTAGGAATCCCAGTCTATGCAAATGGTGGGTCTGACTTAACTAAGGAGTGGATCAATATTTCAGGATACGGTGAGATTCATGAATTAGAGATCCAAGTTTGGGTGCACCATGATTAGAGAATCATTGAACAAGAGTTGTTCACTCATTGGCTAACCCATCACCAATAACTGTTAGGTGAGGTGATGAGTCAGTTGGTGAGACCGCACCACCCACTAGAAATCATAATCGTGGAGATTTTCGCATCTCTACAGAGGGAGTGTAGGGATCCGAGAAAATAGTGGGAGCTAATTTATTTAAAAATAAAATTCTAAATAAATTGGTCAAGTCTTAAATTACAATATCTAACTAGAATCTTTGACTCTCTATAGGAGAAAAAATGTCTGCGTCCAATCCCATTAGGCACGTATCCTGGACACACATAGACTGATCGGATCCCAATTATAAGGATTGGCTCAGAAACTACAAAATTATTTTGGGTTTTGAGAAGTTAACTCATGTATTTGGACCAGGACCCTCCCACCTTACCAGCTCGTCCATCCACTGAACAGAGAGCGTCTCTGGAAAAATGGATTGACGAAGATAATAAGGCCAGATACTTACATGTTGGGCTCGATGTCTGATGAGCTCCAGCGCCAACATGAAGATATCGGGACTGCTCCACCAAATGTTGGCTCACCTGCAGGAGATGTTTGGTGAACAGAGTCGCGCAGCCAAATATCAAGTCACTAAATGACTTTTTAAGGCTAAGATGCATGATGGGCAGTCAGTCCAAGATCACTGTCTGATGAATGATCAAGGACATGGAAGAGCTTGAGAAGCTCGGTGTGAAGTTGGACTTGGATCTGCAGAATGATATTATTCTGCAATCCTTGACTGATGCATATGGGCAATTCATCATGAATTACCACATGCATAAACTTCAAAATTCCTTGGCCGAGCTTATGAATATGCTGGTTACCGCTGAGCTTTCTATGAAAGGTTCTAAAGGCTCAGTTCTTGCTATGGAATGGACTTCTTCCAAGAAGAAAGTCTTTTGAAAAGAAGAAAGAAGTCTGTGAAAAAGCAGAAGGTGGAAGGAGGAAAGAAGAAAAGGCAGAGCTGAAGAAAGAAGGCCGCTGACAAAGAAAAATATTTTCATTGCAACAGCGACGGCCACTTGAAAGCGGAACTGCCCTACTTACCTGGCCACCCTGAAGAACAAGAAGAGGCAAGGTCCTTCTGGAGGTATGCTCGTTATTGAGTCTAACCTTATGATTTCTTCTGCATCCAGTTGGGTGCTTGACTCTGGTTCTAGTGCTCATCTGTGCACTTCCATGCAGGGTCTTGAGGATAGCAGGAGGCTGAGGGATGGAGACATGATCCTACGCATCGAAAATGGAGCAAGAGTTGCTGCAGTGGCCGTGGGAACATACCCTCTTCGACTTACCATCTGGTTTAGACTTAGTACTTAAAAGACTGTTATTATGTGTGCCTGCAGCTAGCAGGAATTTGATTTCTATTTCATGCTTAGCACTAAGAAGGCTATGTAATTACCTTTTCTTAAGGACCATTGTAACATTCTTTATGAAAGAAATAAAATTGCAAATGGTTTTTTATTAACGGTCTTTATCAGTTACATATTGATGTATCCTATTTTTAACTATCGAGCAAAATGTGAATGCCATAAAATCAAAATGACCTAGGGATAGTCCAAATGATAGGTATCTATGGCACCTGAGATTAGGTCATATAGCAGAAGATAGGATTAACAAATTGAAGAAAAATGGGCTATTGAGTCCATTGACTTCTGAGTCATATCCAACTTGTGAATCTTGTCTTCAAGGCAAAATGACTAAACTCCCTTTTGTGGGACATGGGGAAAGGGCCACAGATCTCCTTGCCCTAGTACATACTGATGTGTGCGGCCCATTTGATGTGCCGGCTAGAGGCAATTTTGTCTACTTCATTATCCTTTATCCGATGATCTATCTAGGTATGGGTATGTGTATCTTATGAGATACAAGTCCGAGGCCTTTAAAAATTTTAAAGAATTCAGATATGAAGTAGAAAAGCAAACTGAAAAATCCATTAAGATTCTTCGATCAGATCGAGGAGGTGAAATACCTTAGTCGGAAATTCCTGAACTATCTCAAGGAAAATGGCATAGTCTCTCAATGGACTCCACCAGGAAACACCTCAACTCAATGGAATTTTGAAATAGGAGGAAATCGGAACTCTATTAGGATATGGTCCGATCCATGATGAGCTTCACAGATCTTTCTGATTTTTTTTAGGGACACAGTTTATTAACTGCTATATATTTACTGAATAGGGTTCCTTCTAAAATCGTTCCTACCACACCGTATGAGATATGGCATGGTAAGAAATCAAATCTGAGTCATCTCAGAATTTGAGATTGTCTGGCTCATGTCAAAAGATAACAAGCGGACAAGTTAGACTATAGGTCCTTTAGAGCTCGATTCATAAGATATCCTAAAGAGTCATTAGGATATTATTTCTACATTCCAGAAGATCATAATGTGATTGTGAGTTGACAAGCCATCTTTCTTGAAAAATAGTTTATTCAAGATGACGGCATTGAAAAGCAGATCAAGCTAGAGGAAAAAGTCTCCCAAGAGCAAAGAGCTAAGGACCCTATTGGAGATTATTGGGGATAAATTCTACTCCAGTCGAAGTTCAGTCTGATACTTAGCCTAATGCAATCGGTAATTACGAAAGAGCTTCAATCAAAAATTCTTCCTCCAACGATCGAACCCCAGCGGAACTCCTCCAACGGCCAAACCTTAGCCGAACTCCTTCAGCCGACCAAACTCCTCAATGATCGAGCCTCAGCCGAACTCCCCTAGCGGTCGAACTCCTTCTGAATCTCTCCTTCAATCGGACTCCTACAAGAGCCGAACTCCTTCTGGACTTCTCCTTCAGTCAAGTTTCTATAGGAGCTGAACTTCTTCTGGACTCCTTCTTTAGTCAAATTTCTATAGGAGCCAAACTTCTTCTAGATCTCTCCTTCAATTAGATTTCTATAGGAGCCGAACTCCTCCTTCAATCGAATTCCTCTAGGAGTCAAACTCCTTCCAAACTTCTCTTTCAGCTGAACTCCTTCAGCCTACCGAACTCCTCAATGGTCGAGCCCCAGCCGAACTCTCCCAGTAGCTGAACTCTTTTCAGATCTCTCCTCCAGTCAGACTCCTACAGGAGCCGAACTTCTTTCAGACTCCTCCTTCAATCAAGTTTCTATGGGAGCCGAACTCCTTTCGGATTTCTCCTTCAATCGAATTTTTATAGAAGCCGAACTCCTCCCAAACTCCTTCAATCGGATTCCTCTAGGAGCCGAACTCTTTCCAAACTTCTCATTCGACCGAACTCCTTCTAGAGTCGAACTCCTTTCGGACTTCTCCTTCAGTTGGATTTTTCTAGTGGATTGCTCCCGGATGATCCCCTTCAGATGTATTCCATTCAGAAGTCCAAACTCCTCTAAAATTGATATATGTCGAAGTTCTTCACCAATCAATGTCTGCTTTCTTCGAACTATGGCTTAAATCTCGACGAACGATCGCCATCAGTCTGCTACAGGTGGCGCCCCCTCCATGACAGACTCCATCAGGCCTCGAGCGATCCGCTATCGAATGGTATGGCTATCATTATCAGTCTGATGACACCTTCCTCTTCATACCGAATTTTACGTAGCCTCGAGCGACTCACTATCGGACGGTATGGCCATCACCATCAATCAAGTTCTATCTATAAAAGGGGATCCTCTAGATATGTTTTCTCTAAGCTCTCTTCTCCTTTTCAAAATTCTGTCGAATTTTTTTCTGAGCACTCCTTTTCTATTGGCCAGAAGAGCTGACTTGATCATCGGAGGGTCCCGTTGGAGCCACCATCACCGACTTCGAATGGAACTTTATTTTGTAGGTCACCGACAGCGACCTCATCTTTCTCGACTCCAGCTCAATCCGACGTCAACCAGATTCTATACCAACAAAATTGATGCTAGAGGAAGAGCCTTCAATTCCTAAGGTATTCTTATTCTTAAAGGAGAGCTCAGTCAATCCTGCCGACCTTCTTCAAGATTTATCTCCATCCTCTTCCTCAATCTCAAGAAATGCCTCCAAAAAAGATGACTATCTGGAGATCTACCACTTCTGCCGTTAGGTCTGAGCCAGATCTATCTGTTCCTACTCCATCATCGATGCTTCAACCACCTTCTCTACCGACGGCCATGCTAGATCCAGAGCAGTTTAACCTGCTAATGCAGCGAATTCAGGACCTCACTAAAATGGTGCAAGCCATGCAAAAGCCACCATCCCCCGATGGTGGTTCCATCAGAAAACCCACCATCGGGATGTCAGAAATCGATTCCAAAGAGGAGCACTTGGGCTAGCATACCCATCGCCCTTGGAAAGGAGAAACAGAGAGCAGAAGAATCTTGCTTGGATCATGGTTCTTCTCCAGAAGGAACCTTCTCCATCCACGGTTAGAAGCCTTCCAAGATCTGCGATCGAGTTGACGTCCTCGATAAAAAAACTATTGGGGATGGATCGGTGGATTGAGGAGCTCGACCACGTCGCCCCAACTCACCATGATGATGTTTGCACCGATCTCTTTTTTTACTTCAAATTATGCAAGAGCCCATTCCATCGAACTTCAAGATCCCTCAATTTGAAAGCTACGATGGAACCTCCAATCCGATCGATCATCTGAAAGTCTTCTGGGCCATGATGCTGCTCCATGGCACACCAAATATCATATTATGTCAAGCTTTTTCATCTACCTTAAAGAAAGTAGCAAGAAACTGATACTCGACATTGAAGTCGAGTACGATCTTCTTCTTTGATCAGATGAGCCATCAGTTTGTGGCTCACTTCATCAGCAGTCGACGTTCATATCGAGGTTCAAATTCTCTGATAAACGTCAAGCAAAAGGAGGGGGAATCCATCTTAGCTTATGTCACCCAATTTAATGCTGTTACGTTGGAGGTTGAAGAAGAAGTACCTCAGAAACTTTGTTGATCTACTAGCTCAGGCCGAGGGATATGCCCGTGCAGAAGAAGCCTTCAAGTTAAAAGATGAAAAAGCCGTAGAAGAGTGGCAGGTGGGTGAGTCTAGCTAACCCACGGCTGATGGAGGATCGAATGAAGTTCGATTGTGCTCACGGACTCTCCCCCGAGTGCTAGCAAGGCCAAACTCCTCCTCGAGCTCGTCATCAAAGAAGTTCCGATAGAAGGGCGTGAAGAAGTTCTCCCTCCTGAAGGTTTCACAACTACGCCCCCCTTCAATGCTCCACAGATGTTGGCCTGAAGCAAGCCAATGGCACTACTGTAACTAGAACCACCAATAAGGGAGGAACGACAAGAAGATCGGCCGCCTCCCAGCATCATAAACGCTATCTCTAGGGGGCTTAGTACTTCAGCGAGCTACCACCTCTCAGCCTTAGAGTCAAGGAAAGCTTGCTTCGAATTGGAAAGGCCCATATGAAATAGAGGAGGTCGTCTAGTCTAAAACTTATTACCTGAAGAAGCTCAGAGGAACAACGCTCCCACGACCTTGAGACTCAAAGAATCTGAGAATGTACTACTGATAATTTTTCTTTAATAAAACTCCTCCATTTGAATATTATTATTTCTCGGTGCAAAAACTATTTGATGACTGGGAAGAAGCAATCAATAGTGGCCATGTTAGAAATAGGAGGAGAACCTCATCCTAACATGAGCAAGTTGAAGGCCTCGTTCATTTTAAACGAGATGGAAGGAGAGGCCCTTATGTGCCCCCACAGCTTGTTAGGAATAGGAAGAGAACCTCGTCCTAACGTGAGCAAAGTCGAAGGCCTCATTCATTTTAGATGAAATGAGGGAAGAGGCCCTGACAATGATCCTTATGTGCCCCCATAGCTTGTTAGAAACAAGAGGAGAACTTTATCTTAAGTGAGTAAAGTCGAAGGCCTCATTCATTTTAGACGAGATGGAGGGAGAGGCCCTAACAATGGTCCTTATGTGCCCCCACAGTCCGTTAGAAATAGGAGGAGAACCTCATCCTAACGTGAGTAAAGCCGAAGGCCTCATTCATTTTAGACGGAATGAGAGGAAAGGCTCTAACAATGGCCTTATTATGCTCGACAATAATAGGAGATCAGATCTCCTTCAACTTCAACTTCAACCTTGGCTAGAGATAAGATCTCCTCCGAGTCTCAACTTCAACGTCAACCTCGATAGGAGACAAGATCTCCCACGAGCTTCAACCGCAACGTCAACAGGAGACAAGATCTTCTTGCACCTCGGCTGGAGGTGAGATCTCCCCCAAAATTAAACTTCAACTTCAACCTCGGCTAGAGATGAGATCTCCCTCGAGCCTCAACTTCAACTTCAACCTCAGCTAGAGATAAGATCTCTCCCGAGCCTCAACTTCAACGTCAACCTCGGTTGGAGGCAAGATTTTCTCTGAGCCTCAACTTTAACATCAATAAGAGACAAGATCTCCTTGGACCTCGGTTGGAGGTGGGATCTCCTCCAAATTTTAACTTCAACTTCAAACTCGGCTGGAGATGAGATCTTCTCCGAGCCTCCACTTTAACTTCAACCTCGGCTGGAGATAAGATCTTTCCCAAGCCTAAACTTCAACGTCAACCTCGGTTGGAGATAAGATCTCCTCCGAGCTTCAACATCTACGTTAACAAGAGATAAGATCTCCTTCAACTTTGGTTGGAGATAAGATCTCCCCCAAGCTTCAACATCTACGTCAGGTAGGAGATAAGATCTCCTTCAACCTCGACTGAAGATAAGATCTCCTCGAGCTTCAACGTCAACATCGGTAGGAGATAAGATCTCCTTCAGCCTCGGCTGGAGATAAGATCTCCTCCAAGCTTCAACGTCTACGTCAACAGAAAATAAGATCTTCCTCAACCTCAGCTGGAGATAAGATCTCCTCCGAGCTTCAATGTCTACGTCAATAGAAGATAAGATCTCCTTCAATCTTGACTGAAGATAAGATCTCCCATGAGCGTTAACCGCAACGTCAACAGGAGAAAAGATCTCTTTCAACCTCGACTGAAGATAAGATCTTCTTCAACCTCGACTGAAGATAAGATCTCTTCCGAGCTTCAACGTCTACATCAATAGAAGATAAGATCTCCTTCAACCTCGATTGAAGATAAGATCTCCCCCGAGCTTCGACTTCAACTTCAACCTTGGCTGGAGATAAGATCTCCTCCGAGCCTCAACTTTAACATCGATCTCGGCTAGAGATGAGATCTTTCTCGAGCTTCCACATCAACTGGAGAAAAAATCTCCCACGACCTTCAACCACAACGTCAATAGGAGACAAGATCTCCTTGGACCTCGACTGGAGGCAAGATCTCTTCCGAGCCTCAACTTCGATGTCAACCTCGGCTGGAGATAAGACCTCTCCCAAGTTTCAACCCCAACAGGTGTAGAGCCTAAAAAAGAACTTCGATAGTCACTTTTTTTGTAGTCCCTTCCTTCGAGTTTCGAACTCGGGAGTGGAGGGACTATGGTTGGAGATTGTTGGGGATAAATTTTGCTCCTGCTGAAATCCAATCTAATGCTTAGTCTAATGCAATCGGTAATCACAGAAGAGCTTCAATCGAAAATTCTTTCCCCAGCGGTCGAACTCCTCCAGTGGCCAAACCTTAGCTGAACTCCTTCAGCCGACCGAACTCCTCAACGGTCGAGCCCCAGCCGAGCTCACCCAACAGCCAAACTCCTTCTAGATCTCTCCTTCAGTCGGACTCCTACAAGAGCCGAACTCCTTCCGGACTCCTCCTTCAGTCAAGTTTCTACATGAGCCAAACTCCTTTCGAACTCCTCCTTCAGTCAAGTTTCTACAGATGCCGAACTCCTTTCGAATCTCTCCTTCAGTCGGATTTCTATAAGAGCCGAACTCCTCTCTGACTCATCCTTCAGTTGGATTCCTTCAAAAGCCGAACTCCTTCCAGACTTCTCCTTCGATCGAACTTCTCCAAGAGCCAAACTCCTTCAGCCAACCAAACTCCTCAACAGTCGAGCCCCAGTCGAACTCTCCTAATGATCGAACTCCTTCTGGATCTCTCCTTCAGTTGGACTCCTATAGGAGCCGAACTCCTTCCGAACTCCTCCTTCAATCAAGTTTCTACAGGAGCCAAACTTTCTCTGGATCTCTCTTTCAGTCAAATTTTTATAGGAGCCGAACTTCTCTCGAACTCCTCCTTCAATTGGATTCCTCTAGGATTCGAACTCCTTTCAGACTTTTCTTTCGATCGAACTCCTCTAGGAGCTGAACTTCTTCTGGACTTCTTCTTCAATCAGATTCCTCCAACAGATTGCTTCCGAATGATCTCCTTCAGACGTATTTTCTTCAAGAGTCCGAACTCCTCTAGAATTGATATATGTCAAAGTTTTTACCAACCAATGCCTTTTTCCTTCAAACAATGGCTATTAAATCTCGATGAATGGTCATCATCAGTTTGCTATAGGAGATACTACAGGCAGCACCCCCCTCTATGATAGACTCCATCAGACCTCGAGCGGTCCACTATCAGATGGTATGGCTATCACTATCAGTCTGACGATACCTTCCTCTCTGTGTCGAATCCCATGCAGTCTGGAGTGGCTCACTATCGAACGGTATGGTCATCACCATCAATCAAGCTCCATCTATAAAAAGAAATCCTCTAGATACATTTTCTCTAAGCTCTCTTCTCTTTCCTAAAACTCTGCCAAACTCTTTTTTAAGCACTCCATTTCTGTTGGTCAGAAGAGCTGACTTGATCATTGGAGGATCCTACCGAAGCCACCACCATCGACTTCGGACAAAACTTTATTTTGCAGGTCACCGATGGCGACCTCATCTTCCTCGACTCCAGCTTAATTCGGTGTCAACTAGATTCTGCCCCAACAGATCCTTTAGAACTAAATCAGGTTGAGCCAATACAATCACTACCTTCTCCACCTCGAAGATTGAAAAGGATTTTTCATCCCCTTGAGAGGTACTTAGGTACTATTTCAGAGAAAGTAGAGAAAATATTCCTCGTAAGTAATGGTGCTCATGGTGATGATCCCAAAACCTACAATAAGGCGATATCAGATATCGACTCCGAGAAATGGCTAGAGGCAATGAAGTCAGAAATTGACTCGATGCACTCAAACCAAGTCTGGACCTTGGTAGATCCACCAGAAGGTATAGTATCTATTGGGTGTAAATGGATCTATAAGAGAAAGATTGGTGCAGATGAAAATGTGGAGATATTCAAGGCTAGATTAGTGGCAAAAGGTTATAGTCAGTATGAAGGCATTGACTATCAGGATACCTTTTCCCCAGTAGCTATGCTAAAATCCATCCGCACATTGCTTGCTGTTGCAGCCTATTTCGATTATGAAATATGGCAAATGGACGTGAAAATGGCATTCTTAAATGGATATCTTGAGGAAGATATCTATATGGAACAGCCGCTAGAGTTTCACATCCAGTGATACTGATCACAAGGTTTGCAAGCTGCAAAGGTCCATATATGGACTTAAGCAAGCATCTCGGAGCTGGAACACTCATTTCAATGATGTGATCAAAATATTTGGTTTCATCAAAAATGAAGAAGGAAACCATGTGTTTTCAAAAAGGTCAGTGGGAGCGCTGTTGTCTTCCTCGTATTGTACGTGGATGACATCCTCCTTATTGGGAATGATATTCCCATGTTGACATAGTCAAAATATGGTTGTCCAAAGGAATTCTCCATGAAAGACCTAGGTGAAGCATCCTTTATTCTAGGAATTAAGGTCTATAGGGATAGACCGAATAGGATGCTAGGACTTTCACAGAAGATGTACATAGAGAAAGTACTAAAGAGGTTTAGTATGGAAAACTCTAAGAGGGGATTAATACCCTTCAGACATGGTATTCATCTTTCCAAGAAGATGTGCCCTAGCACACCTGAGGAAATAGAATGCATGAGCAAGATCCCTTATGCTTCTGCAATAGGGAGCCTCATGTATGCCATGCTATGTACACGACCTGATATAGCCCATGCTGTGAGTGTCACAAGCAGATATCAGTCAAATCCAGGTGAAGAACACTGGACTTCTGTGAAATGTATCCTTAAGTACTTGAGAAGAACTAAGGATATGATGTTGGTCTTTGGTAATGGAGAACTCCAAGTCCAGGGATACACAGACTCGGATTTCATGTCCGATATAGATGATCGAAAGTCGACATCTGGAAGTCTGTTTGTGTGCAATGGTGGTGCTGTCAGCTGAAAGAGTTCCAAGCAAACAGTGATAGCAGATTCCACCATGGAAGCAGAATATATCGCTGCATCAGAAGCTGCGAAGGAAGCATTCTGGTATAAGAAGTTTGCTGCAGAAATTGGAGTAATGCCATCAGATGCCATTCCTCTATACTGCGACAACAATGGCGCCATAGCCCTTGCTAAGGAGCCGAGGTCTCATCCAGAAATTCCAAGCACACATTGAGCGGCGATACCACCTCATCCGTGATTACCTCGAGAAAGGGTTACGTCGAGGTCAAGAGAGTCGAACTCCGCAGATAATGTGGCAGACCCACTTACAAAGCCGTTGGGCCAGCAGAAGATCGAAGCCCACCTTGAGAAGATGGGACTTAGACTTGTAGCCAATTGGCTTTAGGACAAGTGGGAGATTTGTTAGATATATGTGCCCTAGAAGCCAGAATTGGCTGACACTTGTAATACACTTCTAGGGGCAAAATTATAATTTTGACTATAATCAATAAAATGGGTTATTTTCTATCACATATGTGTATTTAGTGTCTGTGATACATCCTTTGAGTTAATGGTAATGATAATTCATATTTTCAAGAGTTGAAAATTTAAGACATGAATAATCATTATTAACTCATAAAATGCTCCTGACCATAGGATCATCATGAGGATGGTGATTGATCCAGAAGGTTGGTGTACAATCGCTTCTCTTTAGTAGATGAGTCTTGAGTCTATGGTGTGGAGACACCGGAGCGAGAGTACAGGTACTCGTTAGAGAATGAACGAGGGCACTGAGCGTGACCACCTCGAGTAGTCATTAGGAAGTCTACCTTCTCGTCAATGACTGACTCGATGCTGCAGTAGGTGTGTCTGGTTCTTTGACCTGAGGTGCATCGGTAGTTCACCTTGAGGGTGTTATAGTTTGACTACACCATTACTCGATCTCCTAGCCATTCAAAATCCCTGAGGTGTATGTTGGCTATAGCATGTTCATTGTAGGAACTGGATTGCATCAAGATGGAAAATCTATCTACCTCGGTGGTATGAGGAGCAGCCCTATGATGATCATGAGAATCAAGTCCATAAAGCCCATGGCCATGGCAGAGTGAAATAATAGAAAGAGTTTCTATTTAGATTTTCACATTGGACTTGAATCGAATGATTACATCATATGATCAGAGACTAGGGTTTGACGAGTTCACCTTAACCCTAATCTGAGATCGGGGCTCAAGATAGAAGAACTTAATCACACAGGTAGCTGCACCAAGAGGTTCGCATTTTCAGCTCTGATGGGTTGCCACCATATACTGCTAGGTGTCACTGGTGGATTTTGGGAGCAATTAGAAATGATTTAGATGATCGATCATTCTAGCTGTCTGAATCAGAAGAGTTCTGATCCATCGAAAGGAGTTTCGATGATGTCGATGATAGAGATCATGACATATCCCATTACCATACAGAAACTGAACCTAACTGGATCACACAAACAAGGGTTTGAATCTGGTGATCATCAATTGAACTAATCTAGTTCAATTGATCTGAATGAGATTCAATTAGGTTCAAGAAAATCGTGCTAGCACTCGATTGAACCTAACGTTCTTCTTTTAATTATCATAAAGTTTGTCTCGACTGAGCCAAATGGAGTTTGTGCTCACTCAGAGTATCCTTTACTTGGTCTGACTGGAGCTTGTCCAAGTCAGAAAAGGTTGTCTTAATTTATGAGATAAATTTGAGACAACACCTACCATTTTTCATCACTTGTTAATCCTTGTTTTCAGACACCTTTGACTGGTCAAACATTGACCATTTGACACTTTGACATTTGACCCATGTGTCATGCACCTATTGGAGAGCTGGTTGGGGCCTGTCCATCCTGCTAAAAAGGCAGATGGATAAGGGGTGCATGCCTTAGGGAGGCGTGTGCCCAAGTGGATAGAGCATCTAGAGTCCCATACAGATGGGACTCTAGTTGCTTCGGGGTTTCTACCTAGGTGGCGCCAAAGACTTATCTTTGATTAGTCTTGGTGCCATCTAAGGATGATTCAGAGGGGCTCTCATCTAATTGGATCAGATGATGTCATCCCACCAATCAGATTTAGATCTGATTGCACAAAAGGCCATGATTGATCGGGATGATGTGGCATTGCATAGCGCAACAGGATCTATGAAAAATTCTATCTACGCCAAAATCTAAGAAGCTTGATCCATTGCCCACACCATAAGGCTGTCCCTCTCCCTCCTCCATGCCATCTTTAGGTCTTCTCTCTCCTACCCACGCCCAAGAATTTTTGGGCTTCAGTTTGGTGCGATCCAAGTAAGAGAAAGGCGACAGAAAAAGGAAGAAGGCAGCACTGTTGCAAGAGACAACTCACATCTTCGAAAGGAGTTTTGAAGATCTTCAAAATCAGATCCAGATCTGATTTTTGGAGAGATGATAAAGAAGGAGAAGATCTCTAGATCCTATCCGAGTGGATACTAGTAGTGGCCAGGCACTTACGTGGTTTGATCCAAAACCTCAGGCAGATATCAGGATCATCATAGGATAATCAGATTACCCTCAACAAGATAAATTAAATTAGATTTAATTTATTTTTTTATTTTATTTTATTTTTTTTATTAGATTAATAATATCAGATATGAAAAGTCTCAGATCTGATCTAGATCCAAGAGAAAAATTTTTGAAATATCTCTCTTGATCTAATCAAATCTGAACGAACCTGATTCGAAAAAATAGGTTTTTCCTTCAATTGCCACCGGCATTCCTAGGTTCGTGTAATCATGATTTCAAATTATCTATGTCTGAGATATCGAGATTGGTCTAATCGAGCTTGTCCATATCGGACCAAACAAAGATCAGTAGACATATTCAACAGATATATTGGTCTAATTAGAATATTACAATAGATAAGATATCATATTCTATTTAACTTAATCGTAGGGATAAGAATTATTCGCCTGTCTGTGTGAATGCATTGAGTACATGATGTTTTTTTTTATTTGGATACTTTGAATTTATTAAACCAATATAGAATAAATACATTCATTGGCCTCTGAGAATAAAATATCTAACAATGTAATAGAGATATCTATCACAACCAAGACTTGCTATGTTGGTTCATATAGATTGTATCATACTGTATTGATATCGAACAGATATATAGTATGAGGGACGTATCGACATTTGATTCATCAAATCTTTCTTTAGATATACCAATACTATAAAAGAATGGTAGCAATATAGGTACCAATACCGAGATGGCATATCTTAGTTATTATTGTCCATAATGTTGATCTTGTGTGATTAGTAATATAAGACACTATCCACTGTTAGCTTCTTTGTGGTCAGCACTAATAGCTTGATGGTTACTTGCTGGCGGATAAGATATTCTGGCATGAGAAGGTGCCCAAGTTATCTACTGGTCTGTCTTGGGAAATAAGGCAACTGTGGAAGTACTTTATCCTGGCTTACATAGTGGGAGAGAGAATTAGAATCTTGTTAGCTTTGCTAAGTTCGAATCCACGAATAATAACGAGTATTAGGTAGACTTTGTTGGGCTTTGATTTCTGCATGTAGCGTAGCCACTTTTCTTCTGTCTTTGAGATGACAATGGGAGTAGATAGGCCTTGCAACGGTTCAAACCGGAGACTGTTGAGTATATCCTCTGTACATATCAAATTCTTGATTCAAGTTTCTTGCTCACTTTTATATATATATATATATATATATATATATATATATATATATATATAAAATAGATAGATTAGACTCCGATCGATTAGAGTCCAATCGATATCCAGTTGAATCTCCGATCGATGGATCAACATGCATCTCCACGTCCAAAAAAAAATTAGGCACCGCCTGCCTTCGAGCCTAAGACTTTTTTTTTTTAAGGTGCTTACAGGCACTTAATTTTAGCCAGGCTCCTATTTTTTCAGCCCCACAGGCGTGCCAAGATGGCACCTATTTTTTTTTTAGGAGCGTGGAGATATGTACTGATCCATCGATTGGGGATCTGACCAGATATTGATGGAATTCCGACCGATCGAAATTCAATCTATATATATATATATATATGTTGACGCAGAAACTGGTCGTCGTCGGAGGTCGCAGGAGTTGAGGCCGGTGAGGTCGCCACCGGGGACCTGCAAAATAAAATTCCGTCCGGAGCCGGTGGGGGATGGCTCCAGCAGGACCCTCCGACGGTCAAGTCAGCTCTGGCCAACAGGTATGGAGTACTCGGAATGAGTTCCAGAGCTTAGAGTAGAACAGGAGAGCTTAGAGATCATAGAGATTAGAGTTAGTGTATCAGAAGGGTCCTTTATAGGCGGAGCTTAGTTGATGGTGATGGCCACACCGCCGCATGAAGTTCGGTACGGAGAGGAAGGCGTCGTCAGGCAATTGATGACAGCCATACTGGCAAGTCGTGGACCGCAAGGAGCTCGGTACGGAGAGGAAGGCATCGTCGGGTGGTTGGTGGCAACCATACTGGCAAGTCGTGGGATGCAAGGAGCTCGGTACGGAGAGGAAGGCGTCGTCAGGTGGTTGGTGGCAGCCATACTGGCAAGTTGTGGGCCACAAGAAGCTGGTTACGGAGAGAGTGGTGTCGCCAGTAGTGGTGGCCATATCGTTCGGTCTCATCACCCGTCGCAATAATTCATCCAGAGGAGTTCGGACTCGTAGGAGAGTCCGGCTGAAGGGAAGGCTCGGGAGGAGTTCGGCTGTAGAGAAGTTCGGAGGAGCTCGGCTGGCTGAAAGGACGGTCGCTTGGGGAGTTCGGTCGAGGGGGCGACCGCTGAGGAGTTCGGGCATCGGGGGATTCCATTAAAGCTCGGCCACTTGGAGTCCAAGGAGCTCGGCCGCTAAGCGGTTCGGCCGGCTAAACGGGTTCGAAGGGAGCTCGGTCGCTAGGAGCTCGATCGATCGGCTGGGGGGGTTCGGTCCTGACGAAGGGAGTCCGAAAAAGTTCGACGGCTGAGGAGTCCGAAGGAGCTCAACAGCTACGTAGCTCGGCCAGCTGAACGGATTAAAAGAAGCTCGACCGCTGGGGGTTCGGTCGAAGCCCGGCTGCTTAGAGTCCAAGGAGCTCGGCGGCTAAGTAGCTCGGCCGTTGGGAGTTCAAAATGAGCTCGGTCACTAGAAGTTCGGACAACTGCTGAGGAGTTCGGCCGCTGAGAAGTTCGAAGAAGCTCGGTCGATTGGGCAATTCGGTCAGCTGTAAGGGTTCGGTTAAGACCCGTCTGTTGGGCATCCAAGGAGCTCTTCGACGGCTTCTGGTTGCATTAGGCAGGGCATCGAACTAGACTTCGGCAGGAGCGGGGTTTATCCCCAACACTAGCCCCCCCACTCCCGAGTTCAAAACTCGAAGGAAGGGAGTGCAGAAAAGGCGACTGCCGAAGTCTTCTTCTGAGTTCCATGCTGGTTCGGATCGAAGCCCGGGGGAGGTCTCATCTCTTGCCATGGCTGGTACGGGTGCTCGGGAGGGATCTGATCTGCAGCTGGGGTTGTCTCCGATCTTATTTCTGGCCGAACTTCATGGGAGAGATCTTTTCTCTTATAGTCGAGATTGATGCGGATGCTCCCGTTAGGACGAGGTCCTCCTTTTGTTCCTAACGGGCTGTGGGGGCACGTGTGGACCATCATCCGAGCTTCTCCCCTCATCTTGTCTGAGGTGAACGAGGTCTTCGACCTTGCTCGCGTTAGGATGAGGTCCTCCTCCTGTTCCTAACGAACTGTGGGGGCACATGCGGATCATCGTCCGAGCCTCTCCCCCCATCTCGTCTAAGGTGAAGGAGGCCTTCGATCTTGCTCACATTAGGACGAGGTCCTCCTCCTATTTCTAATGGGCTGTGGGGGCACATGCGGACCGTCGTCCAAGCCTCTCCCCCCATCTCATCTAAGGTGAATGAGGCCTTCGACCTTTGCTCGCGTTAGGACGAGGTCCTCCTCCTGTTCCTAACGGGCTGTGGGGGCACATGCGGACCATCGTCCGAGCCTCTCCCCCCATCTCATCTAAGGTGAACGAGGCCTTCGACCTTTGCTCGCGTTAGGATGAGGTCCTCCTCCTGTTCCTAATGGGCTGTGGGGGCACATGCGGACCATCGTCCGAGCCTCTACCCCCATCTCGTCTAAGGTGAACGAGGCCTTCGACCTTGCTCGCATTAGGACGAGGTCCTCCTCCTGTTCCTAACGGGCTGTGGGGGCACATGCGGACCGTCGTCCGAGCCTCTCCCCCCATCTCGTCTAAGGTGAATGAGGCCTTCGACCTTTGCTCACGTTAGGACGAGGTCCTCCTCCTGTTCCTAACGGACTGTGGGGGCACATGCGGACCGTCGTCCGAGCCTCTCCTCCCCATCTCGTCTAAGGTGAACGAGGCCTTCGAATCTTGCTCGCGTTAGGATGAGGTCCTCCTCCTATTCCTAACGGGCTGTAGGGGCACATGCGGACCGTCGTCCGAGCCTCTCCCCCCATCTCGTCTAAGGTGAACGAGGCCTTTGACCTTGCTCGCGTTAGGACGAGGTCCTCCTCCTATTCCTAACGGGCTGTGGGGGCACATGCGGACCGTCGTTTGAGCCTCTTCCCCCATCTCGTCTAAGGTGAATGAGGCCTTCGACCTTGCTCGCGTTAGGACGAGGTCCTCCTCCTGTTCCTAACGGGCTATGGGGGCACGTTTCTTTCCTGTTCTTCATTACCAGAAATCAATAATACAGAGTAAAGGAGTGTTTAAAAGAAGTCTACCGATAATACATCCTTAAATTTTCTGAGTTCTACGGTCGGAAAAGCACTGTCCCTCCGAGTTCCTTCAGGCGATAAGTTCCGGATCGGACGACCTCCGTCACCTCATACGGGCCTTCCCAATTTGGGGCAAGCTTTCCTTGATTCTGAGGCTGGGCGACAGTGGCTCACCGCAGCACCAAGTCCCCCGCTCTAAACGTCTTGTTTTTAACCCTGGAGTTATAGTATCGAGCTACCTTCTGCCTGTAGGCTGCCATCCGGACGCGGGCTTCCTCCCTCTTTTCTTCTAGAAGGTTGAGGTTAACTCTGAGGTCCTGGGGGTTGTGCTGCTCGTTGAAGCCCATGACTCGCACAGACGGGAGCTTAAGCTCGACTGGGATAACTGCCTCAATATCGAAGGCCAAGGCGAAGGGCGTTTCTCCGGTTGGCACCCTCTGGGTAGTTCGGTATGCTCAAAGGATGTGGTAGAGTTCGTCCACCCAGGCTCCTTTTACCCTGTCGAGTCTCGCTTTGATTCCTTGTAGCAGGGTCTAGTTGGTTATCTCAGCTTTCCCATTGGCCTGTGGGTGAGCCACCGATGTGAAGTGATGGGAGATGTTTAATCCTTCGCAGAACTCGACGAACCTCACCCCGGTGAACTGCCGCCCATTGTCGGTTATAAGAGTTCGGGGTAGGCCGAACCGGCAAACCAACGACCTCCAGACGAAGTCCTGCACCTTGGCCTCGGTAATCTTTGCGAGTGGTTCGGCTTCGACCCACTTGGTGAAGTAGTCGATCGCGACCAGAAGGAACTTCCGTTGCCCAGACGCTGTTGGAAAGGGGCCGAGGATATCCATCCCCCACTGTGCAAACGGTCAGGGTGAGCTGAGCGGAGTGAGTTCGGATGTCGGCCGTCTTTGTACACTGGCATTCTTCTGATAGCGGTCGCACCTCTTTACATATTCCACGGAATCGTGAATAAAGTCGGCCAGTAATACCCCTGTCGGAGTAGTTTTTGCGATAGGGACCTGGCTCCTACGTGACTTCCGTAGAGTCCTTCGTGCACATCCCGTAGCATGAGGTTGACTTCGAAAGGTCGGAGATATCTCAGCAATGGGAGAAAGTACGACCTCTTATACAACCTGCCTTCGTATAAGACGTAGCGGGAGGCCTGATTCCTAAGCTTTCGAGCTTCTTTCGGATCGTGAGGAAGGACCCCCTCCTTGAAGTAGGCGACCAACGGATCGATCCAACTTGGCTTGAATTCCGTCTGCAGGATGACCTGAGGCTCCTCCGGGGTTGGGCACTTTAGAGTCTCTAGAAATACTCCTCTGGGCAGTTCGACCGGTACAGAGGTGGCCAATCTGGAGAGAAGGTCGGCTCTCATATTTTCCGCCCTCGGAATATGTTGAATACCAAAGCTGTCGAAGGCCTGGGTCAAATCTCTCACCTTCTCGAGGTACCTAACCATGCTTTCCTCCCGTGCCTCATAACTGCCGCTGACTTGGCCGACCACCAGCTGGGAATCGCTGTAGACTTGAAGCCGATCTACCTTTAATTCCCACGCTATCTTTAACCCAACGATCAGCGCTTCATATTCGGTTCCATTGTTGGTCACCGAGAACTCGAAGCACAGCGCGTACTTGGCGATGACTCCCTCGGGGCTGATCAGGACCAGCCCCGCACCAGCACCAGCGGAGTTGGACGAATCGTCCACGTACAGGGCCCAGGAGTCTTCGAAAAGGTCGATGCTTTCTTCGGGGAGGTTCGGCCATGGCAACTCGGCTTCGACTAGGCCCGATTCCGCTTTGGTGTCGATCTCGGCCGGCCCAAGCTCGACCTCGACCGGAATGGTGCATTCTAGCATGAAATCTACCAATATCTGGGCTTTGATTGATGGCCTGGGTCGGTAGTTGATGTCGAACTCCATGAGTTTGATCGTCCATTTTATGATTCTTCCAAAAGCGTTCGCCCAGTGAATGACTTCTTTTATTGGTTGGTCCATGAGGACCGTTACGGTGTGCTCCTAAAAATAAGATCGGAGCCGCCTGGCGGCAATTAGAAGAGAGTAAATTAATTTTTTCAGTCTAGAGTACCTGGTCTTTGCGTCCCTTAGGACTCGGCTGATGTAATAGATCGGCCAGTGCACCTTCGCTTCTTCCCTGACTAGTATCGCCGCCAGGACCCTAGGGGAGATAGCTAGGTACAAAAATAATCCTTCCCCGGGTTCGAGTTTTGCCAGCAGTGGGGGCGAGCCGAGGTAGCTTTTGAGCTCTTCGAATGCCCGTTGGCACTCCACCGTCCAGGAGAAGTCCTTCGGTCGCCTGAGAACGCGGAAGAAAGGCATGCATCGTTCGACCGACCTTGACACGAAGCGACTTAGAGACGCCACTTTTTCGGTTAGGCGCTGAACCTCCTTGATCGTCCTTGGAGCGGTCATTTCTCGAATGGCTTAGATTTTTTTGGGGTTCGCTTCGATTCCTCGTCTCGACACCATGAACCTCAGAAATTTTTCGGAGGTCACACCAAAGGCGCACTTAGCCGGGTTCAGCCTCACCTTGTGCCTCCTGAGCGCACCGAAGGCCTCTTCAAGGTCAGCAAGGTGGTCCATTGAAGCTCGACTTTTAACGAGCATATCATCTACGTACATCTTCATGTTGCGGCTGATCTGATTCTTGAAGACTTTATTAACCAAATGTTGGTATGTTGCCCCCACATTCTTGAGTTCAAAAGGCATGACCCTGTAGCAATAAAGACCTCGGTCAGTAATGAAAGCAGTCTTCTCTTCATCCTCGGGTGCCATGCGTATCTGGTTGTAACCAAAAAAGGCATCCATAAAGGTGAGGAGCTCGTGGCCCGAGGTTGCATCCATCAGTTGGTCGATCTTAAGTAGGGGGTAGCTGTCCTTCGGGCAAGCCTTGTTCAGCTTCTTGAAGTCGACGCACATCCTCCATTTGTTATTCGCTTTCTTGACAAGAACCACGTTCAAGACCCAGGTCGGATAGCTAACCTCTCGGATGAGTCCGGCCTTGAGGAGCTTGTCCACTTCTTCGACGATCGCTTTCTGTCTTTCCGGGGCGTGGTGGTGCAGCTTTTCTCATATCGATCGGTGCCTCGGATCGACGGCCAGCCGATGCTCCATGACCTCGACGTCGATTCTCGGTATATCCGCTGGGGTCTAGGCAAAGACGTCCGCATTCCTTCTGAGGAAAGCAACGAGCTGCTCCCGAACCTCAACTGCTAGGTTGGAGCCAATCTGCACCACATGCTCCGAGTTTCCATCATTCAAGGGCACAGAGATGAGGTCCTCCGTAGGTTCACCCCGTTCCTCAGTGAGGTCATCGCGGATGTCCAGTCCGTTAACAAGACAAGGGTCGGGCTGATCTCCCTTATGCAGGGCGATCGAGTAGCAATACCTCGCCAGAGCCTGGTCTCCTCTGGCTTCTCTGACCCCATGACTCATCGAAAACTTCATCTTCAAGTAATAGGTCGACACTACCGCCCGGAGTGCATTTAAATCAGGTCGGCCAAGGATCGCATTATAGGCGGACGAGGTCCTTACGACTAAGAAGTCGACCCGAGCCTTGGCCTGCTTCGGGCGTCGCCCGACTGCTACGGTCAATGTTATTACGCCTTCGACTGGTACGGTGTTGCCAGCAAATCCTACCAGCGGAGAATTCATCGGCCCCAAGCGATCGTCAGGCAGAGATATTTTTGAGAAGGCATCATAAAACAACACATCGGTCGAGCTTCCATTATCTACCAAAATACGGCGTACATCATAGTCGACAATATTCAAGGAAATTACAACCGCATCATTGTGTGAAAATTGGATTCCCTAGCCATCCTCCTCGGTGAAGGTCACGGGCTCCACGATCCTCCGCCTCTTCGCCGATCCTCCGGATCCACTGGTCTCCCCTTGCTGAGGTTCCCCTAAGATAGTATTGATGACACCAAGGGGCGGTCGATCTTCTTGCTGGTTTTCTCCACCTGACGGTGATGCTCTCGGTCACTCTTCCTTCTCCTCCGACCGCCTTCGCAAAAATCGGCTAAGTCTACCTCGCCTGACGAGCTCTTCAATCTCATCCTGGAGTTGGATGCACTCCTCAGTGTCATGACCGTAGTCGCGGTGGTAAAGGCAGAACTTGTTGGGATTGCGCTTGCCAGGATGGAAACGCATTCTCTTCGGTCTTGAAAGTCGCTCTTGGATCTCCATCAGCACTTGAGTCTTTGGGGCATTAAGGGGAGCGTAATTGTGGAATCGTCATCATCGGGGAGAACTTCGGCGTTGGGGGGAACCTCGGGGTGCCCTTCCATCAAGGCTTCTGCGCCTCCGAGCCTGAGGGGGAGTTTGGACTCGCCCGCGGCCCGGGGTAGTCCGAAAATGCGGTCGAGCCTCAATCTGCTTCCTTTCTTCGGTGGGCCCACTTGGCCCGTCGGTTCGCCGTCTGCCACTGGCTTCATCGTCCTTAGTCCCGAAGGCCTCTTCTGTCCGGGCATAACTTTCGGCCCGAGCCAGCATGTCGGTGAAATCCCTAGGATACTTCTTTTTCAGGGAGAACAGTAGGTCGTTCTTCTGAAGGCCATCATTGAGAGCGGCCATGGCGACTGATTGGTCCAGATCCCGAACTTCCAGTACAGCAGTATTAAACCTGGTGACGTAAGCCCGGATGGATTCTTCCTCCTTCTGTCTGATGGCCATTAGAAAATTCGAACCTCAGCGTGGACGCCGACTACTAACGAAGTGGGCCGCGAATTATTGACTCATTTGGTCAAACGACAGGATGGTACTCGGCTTGAGCGTCGAGTATCAATTTCTGACGGCTCCTTTAAGGGTAGAGGGGAAAGCCCGACACAGGATAGCGTCTGACGTGCCATGGAGCAACATCATCATCCGAAAGGCTTCTAAGTGGTCGATCGGATCGGTGGTCCCATCGTAACTCTCAAACTACGGAAGCTTGAAGTTCGGTGGGACCGATTCCTGCATGATTTTATGCAAAAAAGGAGGGTCGGTGCGGACGCCATTACCGTGTGAGGAGGGAGCGTGACGGAGTTCTTCGATTTGTCGGCTCATTTTTAAGAGCCTTTGATCTAGAAGATCTTCGCGGTCTCTGATCTTCTTGCCGAATGGGTGCGAGGCTTCACCCTGGCTCGAGCCGCAGTCCGAGCAGGGGCTCTCCCTCCGTTGCCTTCCTCTTCCGAGGATTGGAGGTCGGGTGGCCCATGTTGGTCGCCCTTGGACTGGACCGCACGGCTCTGGAGAATTCCACACCGGTTGAGCTGGTACTGGGACCTGCTGGTGTATGGCCTGCACCGCCTGCACTGCCTCCGTGAGATCACGAACCTGCTTGACGAGCAGGTTGAACTGCTCTGCGTCCACCGCAGCTACAGAGTGAGCCTAGGTCGCCGGGGCTGGATCGGGAGCGGTCGGATCCGAATGGGATCGGGCCGCGGAGGCCGCCGACCGCCGAGTCGAGGCTCTCCTAGGGGGCATCTTTTCTTTTTTCTAAAAAGAGGAAGAAGAGAAATCTTTGGAGTGGAAAGGGGAAAAACGTTGCCAAGCACTCCTTTAAGAATGAGGGGACTTCGGCTTTCTCTTAACTTTAAGAGAGAAGGGCCCTCCTTCTAGCGCCAATCTGTTGACGCAGAAACTGATCGTCGCTGGAGGTCGCAGGAGTTGAGGCCGGTGAGGTCGCCGCCGGAGACCTGCAAAATAAAGTTCCGTTCGGAGCCGGTGGGGGGTGGCTCCAGCAGGACCCTCCGACGGTCAAGTCAACTCTGGCCAACAGGTATGGAGTACTCGGAATGAGTTCCGGAGCTTAGAGTAGAAGAGGAGAGCTTAGAGATCAGAGAGATTAGAGTTAGCATATCTGAAGGGTCCTTTATAGGCGGAGCTTAGTTGATGGCTATGGCCACACCGCCGCATGAAGTTCGGTATGGAGAGGAAGGCGTCGTCAGGCAATTGATGACAGCCATACTGGCAAGTCATGGACCGCAAGGAGCTCGGTACGGAGAGGAAGGCGTCGTCAGATGGTTGGTGGCAGCCATACTAGCAAGTCATGGGCCGCAAGGAGCTCGGTACGGAGAGGAAGGCGTCGTCGGGTGGTTGGTGGCAACCATACTGGCAAGTTGTGGGCCGCAAGGAGCTGGTTACGGAGAGAGTGGTGTCGCCAGTAGTGGTGGCCATATCGTCCGGTCTCGTCATCCATCGCGATAATTCATCCAGAGGAGTTCGGACTCGTAGGAGAGTCCGACTGAAGGGAAGGCTCGGGAGGAGTTCGGCTGTAGAGAAGTTCGGAAGAGCTCGGCTGGCTGAAAGGATGGCCACTTGGGGAGTTCGGTCGAGGGGGCGACCGCTAAGGAGTTCGGACGTCGGGGGATTCCGTTAAAGCTCGGCCACTTGGAGTCCAAGGAGCTCGGCCGCTAAGCGGTTCGGCTGCTGAGTTCGGCTGACTGAATGGGTTCGAAGGGAGCTCGGTCGCTAGGAGTTCGAGGAGCTCGGCCGGCCGGCTGAGGGGGTTCGGTCCTGACGAAGGGAGTCTGAAGAAGTTCGACGGCTGAGGAGTCCGAAGGAGCTCGGCAGCTACGTAGCTCGGCCGGCTGAACGGGTTAGAAGAAGCTCGGCCGCTGGGGGTTCGGCCGAAGCTCGGCTGCTTAGAGTCCAAGGAGCTCGGCGGCTAAGTAGCTCGGCCGCTGGGAGTTCAGAATGAGCTCGGTCACTAGAAGTTCGGACAACTGCTGAGGAGTTCGGCCGCTGAGAAGTCCGAAGAAGCTCGGCCGGCTGGGCAATTCGGTCAGCTGTAAGGGTTCGGTTAAGACCCGTCTATTGGGCGTCCAAGGAGCTCTTCGACGGCTTCTGGTTGCATTAGGTAGGGCATCGAACTAAACTTCGGTGGAAGCGGAGTTTATCCCCAATAATATATATATATATATATATATATATATATAAAAGTGGAGCAAGCTCCAGCTATCTTTATTAAGCAAATGAAGCAGAGAACATTACAACTGCTACAAAGGAGGCCCAGAAATAAAACGGAACAAGAATACAGAAGTTATCCTCTCGCTGCAATTTTGTAGCATTTAGTAACATTTTATATCCATCAGGTTGCGAAGTTGTCCATAGTTTTGAGGAGAGTTTGTTGGGCAGATAGCCCCTTTGTTTAGAAGTATTCTACCATTTCTCTCCAACCAAATCGCCCATTTTAGAGCGTTCAGCAAAGAGTCCCAAGCACAGCTATAGCCCTCTCAGTTTTCTATATCTTTTCTGATTTCCATCCAGTGTTTTTAGAGTTGTTCTCGTTGGCCAACTGATTCCCAATGGTGTGGCACCAGCAGCAGCTCACCAAACAGATCAGTTTAGCAGGATATGCTTGCTTCACAGCATGAAATGATAAAAAGTTTAATGGATCCTCAGGAGTCTAAAAACCTAAGAGGATGCATCGATGCACGTCACAATTAAAATATGGTACAAGGATAGCATGTTAATGCATCAGATTCTTCACACTAAGTTGGCCAGGTTAATTGGACATTAGTGGAGATCTGTATCCCCATCCTGGCATAAAATTCTGTCTCTAATTTGGAAGGTGCTGTGCAGTGTATTATCTTTGTTCTTCTAAAACCTATGTCTAAAGCATAGAAACTGTGTCCACTCAGATTTGCAATCTAATCAAAGTTGATCGGCAACTCAATGAGTTAACTCACGAGTTAATACAGAATAATAAAATACGTAAATATAAGAAATATATGTTGATATATATTCACATTTGTATTTCTTAAACATTATATATATATATATATATATATATATATAGGAATTATATTAAAAATATAAAATACATTATCAAATATAAGTAAATATAAACTATTGGATATTAATAATTATATAAATTTAAGTGTATGTGGTATAAAATGGTACATCTCAAAACTGACTACTGTCAATATAGCATATCGATAAATTAGAGCTTGCTATGAAGCCCCCGACCAACCAATCAAAGCTTGCCATGTGGTTGAGGAGAAAGGTTTTTCTTCTAAAGTTTTGCCTCTTTTTCTTATAAACCTTCTGAATTTCCAGATGAGGAGAGTTATATCTTCATCCTCTTCTCCCTATTCTAATTCCTTTTTGTTGTTTTACTTCATGGTTAGCTCATGAGTTATGAAAGAATAAAGAATTTCTTCTAAGGATTGAGCATTAAGGTTCTTGGCTTCTTGAATAAATATTATTTTGCCTTCCAAGCTCTAGAAAGTGATCTGAAAGTTTTTCAAATAAGTTCACTATTAGAATAAGATTTTTTTAAACTTTAGTGAATCTAGCAAACATATTGGTAATAGATTCATTTTACTCCATCTTAAATAATTCATATTTATATATAAATATATTAATTTTAAATTTTTTTACTTGATTAGTACCTTCATGGATAATTTTTAATCTATCCTATATTTTCTTAGAAGAAATAGAAATAAAAATCCTATTGAATTCAATAGCATCTAGAGAGCAATAAAGAACATCCATATCTTTAGCATTTAATTGAATCATTTTTCTATCAAGGTCATCCCAATTCCTTTCCGATTTAGGGGTGACGATGCCATCTACTATGAATGTAAATATATATAGGCAATTAATTATGACACTCCAAAGATCATATAATCAAGTGCTTGAATGAAAATGTGCATGTATGCTTTTCAATATGTATAATTTATACCATTAAACAAGAGGTGTTTATTGGTTGATTGCCCTTCGACAAGAAATGCATCAATTTGAATTGCCATTTGATTTTTAACTCTTGATCGTTAGATCAAGTAAGACCGAGCACTAAGCTCTGATACCTCTTATTGCCTGAAAAAATAATCCAAGAGAGGGGATAAATTGATTTTTCAAAATTTAAGTTTGTTGTGCATAAATTTTAGATTATATAAAGTACGGTGAGAGAATACTAAATGATGAAAGCTAAAATAATTAAGCAAATAAGGAGTAATGTAAAGAAGCAATAAGCCACACATAAATACCAAGAATTTATAGTGATTTGATGCTAAACCTAGCACCTACATCCACTTTCTAAGTTATCATTGGAGATTCCACTATAATCTTTACTCAGATTACAACAAAATTATTTTTTAGGCTCATAATTAAAATTTAATTAATTTTCTCAATAAAAATCAATCAAAATCATACCTTCAAGCCAATCTTAGGCTTTCACAATAATCCAATCCAACTCTAGGCTTGGTTAGACCTTTCTCCAAGTTTCAACCCAAATTAAAATTTACTTATAATAGAGAATAAGAGATACAATTACAAACATTATAAAAGTTCCTAAAAGAGCAAATAAAGTTAATGAAGTTCTTTGAGAACGAGTTGAGGAAGCTTTGCAATCAATGCTCTGAAAAATTCTTTGAATGTTTGAAGATTTTTGAGTGGTTGGGATCAAGATTCGCAAAATCGGTATCAAAACCCATGCCGACTTGCCGATGGTATGAGTCCATATCGAACCGAATCAGCACAAATTGACATAGGCAAAAGAAATAAACTGGGAGGAGGAAAAGAGAGAAAGAGAGAGAAATAAAGAGAGGTGGGGGACAAGAAAGGAAATTAAGGAGGAAGTGGAAGCCATCAGAGAGGCCACCAAACAAACGACCTTCAGTTGGCTGGCATAGAAGTTGGATGGCGCACTCCATGCATATGGCACTGCAGGCATGAATTAGGGGCATGGTCTCTTTGACAGCTAGCTAGCATGGAAGCTGGATGGCATACTCTACGCATGTGGCACTGCAGGCATGAAACAGGAGTGATGCTCTTATTTCATGGATTTTTTTTTAAAAAAAAATGGAAAAAAGATGAAGTCGGTAATTGATTTGCCAGCTTCACTTAAGTGAAGTCGGCAAACTAATTGTCAGATTCACTATTTTTAAATTTTTTAAAAAAATTTAAAAAATAAAATCAATAATTGATTTGTTAGCTTCATTTAAGTGAAGCCGATAAACTAATTGCTAGCTTTACTATTCATCAACATTTTTAAAAAATATGATGAAAAAATAGGAACGGTCGCCCTTATTATGCAGCCACGGCTCCGCTTGCATGGTTTTCACCGCTCGATGGCCACCGAAAAACTCCAACGGCTCCTCTGCTGGCTGCACCTCCCATTGGTATGTCGCTCCCCCCTCTCTCTCTCTTTCTCACTCATTCAGCTTTAACAGGCGACAGTCGAGCCACAGAAGCTTCCATAGCTCTTCGATGGCTGCAGCGGGCTACCGCAGGCCATTGGCGGCATCTGCTCTTTCTCTCTCTTTCTCTTTTTTCCTCTCCCTCCTTTGGTATATCGCTTTCTCCAGCCGAACTGTCCCAATTTCCTACTAATCTGGTTCGATATAGTGTGTACTAGCTAGTTCAGGCTGGTACAGAATTTCTTAGTTATGATACTTGTAGCTCTCTCTTAAATATTCAATAAATATTTTTGGATTCTCACTTTTTTTTTCTTTTTTTTCTTTCTCTTAGCTCTTAATTTTGCTTGTTAGCCTTTAAATCCTTTAAAAGAGCAAAACTAGATATTTCTAGCCATTAGAGACTTAAAACTAGCTAGTGGAAGCCATATGAAAAACTCTAGATTTTCTGTAGAACTGACCATCAGAGCTGTCAAGTACAGTTAAGTCAACTCGAGATCAAGTAGGGGTTGACTCGAGTAAATTAAGAGTTGGCTCGATAGAAGTAGCAGTTGGCTCGAAGATTTGTTCGTAGAAATACTTTTCTATCTTTTCTGAAAGAGTAGACTCGAGATCAAGTAGGAGTTGACTCGAAGTCTAGCACTAAAATTTCCGCTTTCTGTTTGACTGAAAGAGTCAACTCATAGTTAAATAGAGGTCAACTCCTACTCCATGGCACTTTACATATGGATGTCAAAGTTGACTCTTTAAATCTAAGGTCAACTCTTAGTCTTTTTCTCTTGATTTTTTTTTTTTTTTTTTTTTTTTTTTTTTTTTTTTTTTTTTTTTTTTATTATGGTGTAGCTTTAGCCAATAAGTCTCTTTTGCCTCCAAAACTTATCATTCAATACATATTTTCCAAGAATAATTTTAACTTCCTAAAATTATCTACAATAAAAACATCAACAACTCATTAGTATTAAAAAACATACATAAATATTTTATAATATTTATTAAAATCAATTCTTAGATGAATAGCATGCACCATGCAATGCCCAGCTGCGTTGTGGCATGCTATCATGCATGGATGCACATGATCACGGGGCGATATGCCCTAACGTGCATGGTCCTATTTTTCCTTTTTATCCTGTGGCACACGATCAACAAACCCTGTGGGATGCATGATAAAATAGGGCTAGGTGCTTGCTAACGCGCAATCATGTACAGTGCACGGGATTATCGTACCTTAGGAAAATTTGAAAACAAAACTTCAGAGCCTATAACATTCACTATAGGGCTCCAAAAAATACATATAATATATGATTAGGAAGTTTATTCTAAGAGTATCTAATTGTACTAATATTTAAATATAAACATTATTGTGGCAAAAGATATATTAAATAAAAATCTGGCCTTTTTGTCTGGAGATTGTAATATCTTCAACTACAATGAATGTTAGGCCATACGATTTACTGGATTTAAATAACATAAATAGGAGTACATACTCGTATAAGATCTCGGCCCAATAGTGCTTATATATATAAAAGCTGCCATAAACTAGGTTTTGAGAAACCTAGGTTTGCAAAATAAGAGAAAACTAATATAATAGCCAACAATGAGACTTCTATCGCATATTATAATCCAAAAATAGATCATGAATTCAACCATTAGAGCTCTAATACCAATGGTAAAAAAGACTTAGTAAAAATCTGAATTTTCATGAGTTACCTCAAAAATATGCCAAAATAGAACTTCTAGGATTTGAGAGGTGAATTGCATGTTTTCCACTCCTACAAGGCACTTTAGGTCATATATAAATGAGGTTTTAAGAAAATGCCATAAACTAGCTTTTTACAAAATGCCATAAACTAGGTTTTAAGAAACCTAGGTTTGTAAAATAAGAGAAAACTAATATAATAGCCAACAATGAGACTTCTATCGCATATTATAATCCAAAAATAGATCACGAATTCAACCATTAGAGCTCTAATACCAATGGTAAAAAAGACATAGTAAAAATCTGAATTTTTGTGAGTTACCTCAAAAATACGCCAAAATAGAACTTCTAGGATTTGAGGGGTGAATTGCATGTTTTTCCAATCCTACGAGGCACTTTAGGTCATATATATGATTTTGATGGAAAATACATGAAGAAATCCATAATGCAAATACTTTTGATGCAAGAATAAGATGAAAGAGAGCAAATCTTATTGTTTCTTTCTTTGAAACACTTAAAAGATTACATGAGAGAGATTTGGGACGTTAATAAATTCTGAAAAAACTTAAAATGAGAGAGACAAGGAGAAACTATCTGATAGTTTCTTCTCCACTCCCAATTATTCCCTTTAATTTTTCAAGTTTAGGTGATCTTGGCCCATGGGTAGCCCAACCAGATCCAAAACCCAATAATTATGGAATTGGATGTTGCTATATTTTTCATAAAACTTGGGATTTTGCTAATGCTATTTTAATTAATTTATTTTTTTTAACTAAATTATGTTGGAGGCTGTCAATCTACCGTCCGACTCACCAACTAAGCCAGTCGATCAACCATTGGATATCGATAGACGTTCGTTGACTGATGATTGACGATGGGTGGTTGACAAATTACTCGACAAACCACCGATCGATTGACTCGACGATTGATGTTTAACTGATCCAGCCGATTGTTAATTGATTGGCTGAAGGACGATAATTAACATCCGATCGATTATCACCATAAAGAAGGCTCGTCGAAGGATCAACACTCGTTGATCCATCAATTATTCGATCAATACATTGATGAGAGCACCGACACATGGCCATCAGATGCATGACTGGCTTGACAAACGATGATTGGATTGCTTCTTCCGACTGACCAACCATTGGTCAGAAATCACTAAGGCGACAGTCGGCTTTAGGTTCTCCACATTGCAGATAGTCGATCAACTTCAAGCCTTTCGACCAACCAAAGATCGATCGATGCCAAATCAGCCGATTGACTTATGAAAGCTCTTCAAATAACTCATCTGGCTTACGATCAGCCCTACAAAACCACCCCTGAGAAGAGTGGACAATGATGATTAATGGATGGTCTTAATTATCTACCCATAATTGTACTATACTAGAAAAAAAGGACCCACATGCTAAGCAGTTATCATCCCAACATATATAAAAAAAAGTAAACTAGTTAGTCTGGAAAGACACATCAAGATACTTTTAGGACAAACTCTACTACTTTGCTCTCAGTTTTCTATTCGATCGGTCCATCTTATTAATTTAAGCATCGGAGGATCTTCGCCGGAGCCAACTCTAGTTTAGGTGGACTTGCTCTTGCAAGTTTTTCGGTGTTAAACTATAGACGCGGATGGATTGACCGCAACAAATTATATATGCATAATTACATTTGTCTCATTTGTTTTCCTCGTTTCTCCAAAGATTGTTTTGAAATAAAAGAAGCGTATCATATCGTAAAAGGATGGATACGTAGAGAGCATGAATCAAAGGTGGAGTGCGGAGCACACAATGCAAAGGCCAATTTTCTTTTCTTGGATTGATGCAGAACTTGTATTTTAATATAAGAAGAATGCTACACTTACATGGATGTGGATGAATAACGACTAAATCACCACTAGGCCTGTAGCCCTTCAACCTCTAATAATGAGCTAAACCTAATTCTTTAATGTCATATATATGTCTGATCTCATGTGAGTTTGGTGTTTTCCATAAAATAAAATGACGAAGAACTGGCAATATAGAGGTTTCCTCACATACGCACAAAAAAGTTAAACATGCATATTGGATTTCACTATTCACACGGATAAGATGTCATGGTTTGTTTTTTTGTTTAGATCATGGAAATAGTAATTGTTTCTATGTGCATACATTGACCATTGGTAAAGAAAAAGAAAGGTTTATTTATTTGGATCGTTGAAATAATCATTTGCCTCATATCACTTAAATAAGTGATAATGTTGCTCCTTAATTAGTGCTTGTTGATGGCTGCCTCGGACGGAGATGGAAGAGGGTTACTTTTATTTTGATGCATCAAGAGGTGGTAGAATTTTTGGATCGATAAAATCCTTGTGTGATGCAACTTCGGGATATTAAGACCGGCATTGAATGTCAGGCAAAATTGTAATATGGTGGAAGTCCGGTTTGTGGATAAACAAGATAATAGTTGTTCAGAAAAAAAGAAACATAAGAGAGAGAAAAAATAATTATATTTCTATTCCATCACACCTTAGAGATTATATATTAGTCTATAGATTCTATATAAAAAAATAATACAGACTGATGCAAGAACACACTAACAAAGAAAAATATTACAGGATGATATAGGTTGATATATGATCCCTAAATTCACTTTTAAAAGATCATACTCATAAAAAAAAAATAATGCAGATTATTAGCAATTTTGCTAATAAAAAATTTATATTATCATTTGATACAAATTATTATGTGGTCCTTAAAATTGCACTAACACCCCCTTCCCGCAAACTCAAGGTGGTATTAGCGTAAATGCCAACTTGAGTTTGGAAATCTGATCGTAAAAGCATTCAAAAGAAACTAGTCGAAGACCCGCACTTTATGCAGAATAGATAATTATGATATATAATTATTAAAATTTTTAATAATAAATATTTATAATAAATATTTTTTATTTTTTAATATTTTATTTATTTATTTATTATATGATATATTTTTATTATTTTATAAAATAATATTTTATTTTATTTTTTTCTATTCTCATATTTTCTACATGTCCGTCGGTATCGCTGCACCTCCCTATCACCCCACCACAACTCCTCTTCTCTCTCGATAAATACCGATCCTAATCGCATCTCAGCCCTCTCTCTTCTTCTTATATCTTTTTCGTGCCTACTGGTGTCACGCCACCCCCTATCACCCTACCACCATTTTTTTCTCTCTCGACAAACATCAATTTCGATCGCATTTTTCGGCATCCTTGTTGGTACCACCGTTTTTCTTTTTTTTAAAATAAAATAATATTTTATTATTATTTTATTCTTCTTTTTTTCTATTTTCATATCTTCTCTGTATCTGCCGGTGCCATCTCACCATGGCTTTCCTTCTCTCTCAACAAACACCGATCTCGATTGCACCTGTGCTCCCTCACTTCTTCTCATACCTTTTTTAAACTTTCGAAGGTTATTAAATACAGAGATTTGACTTTCAAATCGATAGAGTACCATATTTTATTTATAAATAATTTATTAAATTTAATCTGATCTGATCCAATAGATTGATTTAGATCTCAAAATATATTATTTTTTAAAAAAATAATAAAAATATAAATTAGAATATTATTATTTTTAAAATTAAAAAATGATATGCTATCTTTTAAAATAATAATAAATTAATTTTTTTAAAAAATATTATTTTTAGTTTTATAATATTTTTATTTTTTAAAATAATATTTTTTTAAAATATTTTTCATCTCTTATCTCTTTTCTACTTTTATTTTTAAAATATTAATTTTTTTTATTTTTTTAAATATTATTTTATTATTATTTAAAAATAATATTTAAATTATTATTATATATAATAAAATAATAATCCACATGGTATAACTGAAATTATCTAAGATGCTGAGGTGGCAATACCACAATACTCTTCCATAGAGTATTATTATATATATAATAAATAAATTAATATATTATTATTTTTAAAATTTAAAAATAATATATTATTTTTTAAAATAATAATAAATTAATATTTTAAAAAAATATTACTATTATTATTCTTATAATATTTTTTTAAAATAATAAGTTTTAAAAATATTTTTATCTTTTATCTCTTTTTTATTTTTTAAAATATTATTTTTTTAATATTTAAAATATTATTTTATTATTATTATTTAAAAATAATATTTTAAATTATTATAGATAATAAAATAATAATCTATGTGGGATAACTAAAATCATCTGAGATGTTGAGGTGGCAACACCACAAACTCCTTCATAGATTATTGTTTAATATATATAATAGATAATAAATTTTAAAATATTTTTTTAATTTTTAAAATATTATTTATTATTATTTAAAAATAATATTTTAAATTATTATAAATAATAAAATAATAATTCACATGGCATAATTAAAATTATTTAAGATGTTGAGGTGGCAGCACAATAATACTCCTTCATAGAATATTATTTTATATATATATAATAGATGTGGCAGATCAGGAGTTGAATTAGCAACATAAAAGCTGACATAATAGACTAGGTGATGACACAGCATTTCAAAAGCTAATGTGGTGGTAGATTAAGAGCTAATATGGTAACTTGGAGGTTGTGGTGACAGATCAAGAGCTAATTTGATAGCATAGGCTGATGTGATAGATTAGAAGCTCTTATAGTAGCTTAGAAGCTGATATAGTAGATCTAGAGCTAATGCAGCACTCTCAAAGTCAATATGGCAGATTGATGTGTTAAGCTAATATAATGGCACATGATCTAGTATGGTAGATCAGGAGTTAACATAGCAGCTCGAAGTTCATATGGTAGATCAAAAGCTGACTTAACAGCTTAAAACTCGATATGGTGTACTAATATACCAAGCTGATGTGATAGCATAGAATTTGATATGATAGAATAGGAGTAGGCATAGTAGCTTAGAAACTGATATGGCATATTAAGTAGTTGAAGCAGCAAAGTGATATATTTGGCAATACTGATGTAGCTAACTAACATGGCAGATTGATGTATCCATGATGTGACTAATTGATGTGGCAGATAGGTGTATCTATCAACATATTCGATTGATGTGATAAATTGATGCATTAGCTGTGACTGATTAATATGTCCAATGATATGACTGATTGATATATTTGATAATATGAATTATTGTTTGATTAGTGGCTAATATGGCTCTCATATTATGGTGACATGGCCAAATGGCTAATATAGCGAGCTCTGTAACCTGATCGGACGTCATAGTTGCTCAACAATGATGTAGATGGATGATGTGTTTTGTCTATATGGATGTGGTAGAGTCACATGTCGATTATTCTAGCTGCTTTTAGATAATATGGTCATGAAAAGATACACAAAAGGTGGTAGTTGCTGAGGATCGATGCTTGGAGAGAAGATAGTCGAGAGTCAATGATCCTCATAGATGAATATATCATAGAAGAGGAGGAAGATGTCTTAAATTAGGTGGTGAAGAAGTTAGAGGCAGCAAGCGAAATTAGGGGTAGAGAGAAGATAGTGATGAGGAGAGATGATGAAATATCTAAAACTAAGGAAAAAGGTGGTGGAGAGGAGCTGTAAATCCATCATAAAATAAAAGATCTTTGATTAATTGTTAAATTTCTAAAAAATGGAGGATCTGCAAATACTAAAAAATTTTAGAATATTCGGATATTGATTCATTAGAAAATAAAGGATCTGTTCGAAAATAGAGAATCTATAGATCAATCGAAAATAGATGATTTTTGGATGTTGATTTATTAGAAAATAGAGATTGATAAGTTAGCAATAGGAGTCATCGAGGCTTCTACACATGGCAATAATAGTCATATTAGAGGCAAAAGAGACAATGGTGGCAGATTAGATGATCAGTATCTCTAATATCAAGTCAAAATATTTATAAAAAATAAAAAAATATGAGAGAGTGTGTATGTGTGCGTGCGCGTGCATGTAAGAATGGACTCTATACTTCTATTCCATCGTATTTGGTACACTCGAAGGATCATATATATCAATATGTATACTTTATACATGATAAATAATATAGGTTTGTACAAGATCGTGCTAATAAAAAAAATATTATGGGTCAATATAGATTGTTGTGTGATTTCTAAAATCATTTTAATAAGATCATGCTAATAAAGATAAATAATATAGATAGAATTATGTTAATAAAGAAAAATATCGTAAGCTAATGTAGATTGTCACGTGATTCTCAAAATCAGACTAGCAAAATTTGGAGCTACTCTCTAGAATTGTTAAGTATGGTTTGGTTGATACAGTCGAATGAGATTTGCTGATATCAATAGTTACAATACTTATATACACAGGCATGCTAAGTTTGATGTACTCTAGTGCTCAACATCGTGCTGTGGTGCAGCTGGCGTAGGGAAGGAAAAGATGAAATGACGTGAGAAAGACCCCTTATCCAATAATCTGCCGGCATAGAATATATAAGGAAATTGTGGAAAGACTTCATGGTGACCTACGGAGCGAGAGAATATTGGAGTAGTGCCGTTAACTTCACCAAGTTAGAATCCATAAATAGCATGCATTATTGGCTTCGGCATCGGTATGGGGATTACAACCTTTTATCTTTCAGGTGTCAGCGTAGGTGGATACGTCACAGGTTGCATGTGGGAACCGTTTCGATATGAATTTTTTTAATGTGCAAAGATATTTATTTTAAACAAGCATTTAGGCGTCTGATTGACAGTACTTACAAGAAAGGGAACTAAATAAAACAAATAGATATAACGTGTTGGCCGGCTGATTGGCTTTTTCAAACGCATCTCAATTAAATAGTTCCTAATGTTTTTGAAACTGTGAATGTGCGCGGATGTGACAATACGTACTCAATGAGGTGGATAATTAATTAATTAATTAATATCTCTTTTTTTTTAAAAAAAAAACTACGGATACGAGGTTGACATGCGGAGGATCATATTCTTCATTCTAATTGGCGGAGGGAAATGGATATTAGTGAAGATCTAAAACCCTATCTTGCTGGTATAAAGTTATGTCATTAATTTAAAAGGTCAAGTAATATATATTTGCGTTCTCTACTTTATCTCGTTTCTCTGTCTGTCTGTCGATCTTGTGATCGCGGCCAATGTCACCATATGCTTAGTGTTGCATGTGGCGTGGAAGCATACCTAATAGCTTATCATATAAGGATATATTTAGGCCAATGTAACTCCTTGTCTAAGGACTATCTGATCATTCAGAGCATCATGATATAGTACCGGGTTATGTTCTTAAACTTTTAGGCTATGGATGATGTAGATTAAAAGAGGGTTAAATAGAATAAAGACTCCTTTACTTCATTAAGAAGGTGCTTAATTGGGAGGAGTAGAGGTCTGAAATCGAAATAAAAATAGATGACTCCCATTCCAACCATTTGGTTGGGAGGAGTCTCATTCCAATTCTAATTTTATGATGGAATGAGAATGACCCAATCAACCTAAAACTTAATCCTCATTCTTTCTCATAGATTTAAATTTTTATTTTTATTTTTATTTGCATTCCGATTTCGATCATGAATCAAATACTTCAAAGAATTAGGCCATTCCAATTTCGATTCCAATCCATTTCAATTTTCATTATAATTTCGAGTCCAATCGCGAACCAAGCACCCCCTATTTCAATACAACCTTCTAAATACTAAAAAAGTAATCCAAATATTTTGAGAATGAAATAGATATTCTGATAAATAAGTAAAGCTTAATCTGAAAAAAATTATTCAACCCTATATAATGAAATAATCTATTGGGGATAAATCCTGCTCCAGTCGAAGTCTAGCTCGACACCCAGCCTAATGCAACCAGTAGCCACAGAAGAGCTTCGGCAGACGGGCTTCAGCCGAACTCCCAGCGCCCGAGCTTCTTCCAGTCGGCCGAACTAGTTAGCTGCCGAGCTTCTTCCAGACTCCCAGCGTCAAGACCGAACCCGCTCAGCTGGCCAAACTGCTTAGCGACCGAGCTCCTTGGACTCCAAGTGGCCGGGCTTTAATGGAATCCCCCAGCGCCCGAACTCCTCAACGGTCGCCCCCTCGGCCGAACTCCTCAAGCAGTCGTCGCTCGGCCAAACTCCTCAGCGGTCGCCCTCGCCGAACTTCGACCGACCGAGCTCCTACCGAACTATCGAGCATCCAAGCCTCAGCCGAAGTCCAACATCCGACCGAACTCTCCAACGGCCGAGCTTCGGATTTCCCTCGGCCGAACTCTTCAGCGGACGAGCCTTGGCTGCATACCTCCGTCTATGGGAGCCGAACTCCCTCCAATCTTCCTCTTCAGAAACCCGAACTCCTCCGAAATGGGCACACGACGAAGGCCTTCAACCCTTCTGCTGCCATCATCATCAGTCCACCGCAAGCTCTGCAGCTATCATCAGTCCCAGACGATAGCGACCCACTGTCAGGCGGCGATGGCTATCACCATCAATCCGTCGCACATGGCACCACCCCGTGAGACTGACTCCGCCGAACCTCGAGCAGCCCGCCAGCACGCGGCTGCAGTTGTCACCATCAAGCTCCGCTATAAAAAGGACCCTTCCGATATGCTAAGGCTAAGCTCTCTGATCCCTAAGCTCTCCTCCTCATCTCTAAGCTCCGGAACTCATCCTGAGCACTCCATTCCTGTTGGCCAAAAACTGACTTGAGCATCGGAGGGTCCTGCCGGAGCCACCCCCCATCGGCTTCGGACGGGACTTCATTTTGCAGGTCCCCGACGGTGACCTCGGCGGCCCCCACTCCTGCTACCTCCGGCGATGACCAGTTTCTGTACCAACATAATCTATTCCAAAGTAAAACGGGTCAGGGATGGATTGACTTATTTATTCCAAATCACCTGCAACCAAATATAGTTTTACTACAGGTCTTGTCCATAATATAAGCCAAAAAAAAAAAAAAGAAATAAAATAAACTAGCTTTGTGAGCTTAAATAAAGAGAAAAAAATGAAAACTATAATAATCTAGAATGGAGAAAGATAATAAAATTACAAATGTGGTTTTATTCCAAGAGGAAGTACAGAAGCGAAAGTACCAAGTCATTTTCATGAGAACTAGTTGAAGATTCGTGCATTACGTGAGATCATATTTACAAAAATAATTTTTAGATATTATTATTATTTTAATAAAAAAATTTTAATATGATATAATTTTATATATTCTAACTTCATAGAAAACCAACAGTTTGTTTAGTTCTTGTGTGAAAAGAAAAAAATAATAACTATATAATTAATTTACTTACATTCAATTAAAAAAAATATGAATCTTGAATTCAATTAATAAAGTATTATTTTCAGATGGCACAATAAAACTCATTTGAGAAGCTGAGTTAGCAACACTCCAATATTCTTTCACATAATATTATATATATATTTATATATATATAATTAACATTATGGCATGAATATTTGTAATTATTTTTGCAGTCCAATTATGATAGTTGCAACCACCTCTAATAATTCCATCTCTTATATTCTCCATTTCCCTCCCCAGACTTCACTTCAATGGACCTAAAGCTCTCCCTCTAGCTTCTGTTAGCTTCTTTCACGATCCATCTATTTCTCTAGTTGGTGGTTTTGAACTCTACCGTCATGCCACCTATTACTCTTTCTCTATGCATCTCACTCTCCATCTTTTCTACTTTATTAATTTTCTAGAAACTCATTTATGAGACTAAAACATTTCAAAAAAATAAAAGATATTTTTTTTTATAATTTCGAAAGAAGCCCTAATTTTTATTTGAATTACTTTATGTGGACATTTAGGTGATAATGCTTTATGAACTATTCCAATTTTAGCCTATTTAGCATTACCTACTTTTTTTTATTATTTTTATAATATTTTAACTTTAAAAATAATTTTTTTAAAAAAATTCTATTTTCATCTCTTATCCCTCCTCTAGTTTTTTTTAAATATTATTTTTTATTTTTAAAATACTACTTTAATATTATTTAAAAATAATATTTTTAAATTTTTATCAGTAATAAAATAATAATATTTTTTCTTTTTTTTTTTTTCAAATATATATATATTAATATTTTTTCTTCCTTTTCCTTCCTCCCACCGCCTTCCCCCCACTACTCGCCCCATCCGCATGAAGCTTAGGTCGCAGTCATCCATGCTGCTCCCATTGTGGTGCTGCCCCACCGTCGTCCACGTCGCCCTCACTATAGTGCCGCTCCACTACTGTTCGCGCTGCACCCAACTCCACGCGACCACCAAATCTCCTTCCCTTCCCTCCACTAGCTCTAGCACCACCAACCCCTCTCGCCTCCCCTTCCCAGCCGCCGATGCCTCCCCATCCCGTGCGACCACCCTCTGCCCCCGCTCTCGGGCCCTCGGAGTCCTCCCGCTAGAGGTCATCGAAGTCCCGATATCCCTCTTCGTCGGCGTCATCTCTGTCACTTGACTTCAAGTTGACGACATTCGTTCCCTCGTCAACCTTGGAGGTCCAAATTGACCTCGCCTGCCTTGCGATGGCCCATCGGGCCTTGGCATCCCTGACCCCTCAATGGATTGTGACAGCAAGAGGCTCCAGGTCCTCATCGATGGGGAGGAGGACTCAATCCTCAGCGGCGGCATCGTGGGGCTTGTTGGAGCTGAGGGTGGTGAGGGGGTGGGTCTTGGAGAGGGGCTTGGAGGGCTCCCTAGGTGGCAAGGGGTGGTGGAGGTGGTGGCCACCGGTGGTGGAAATAGAGAAAGAGATTTTCTACTGCTTGCTATGGCGGGATGTGCAGAGTGGGCCCATGAGCAAGACGCCGAGGGAGGGAAGGAGTCATGGGGGAGGGGGTGGGACGTGGACGCACCATGTGGGGAGGGGGGGCAGGTTTGCACCGGAGTCGGGGGAGGCAAGGTGGAGGGCGTCGTGGGGTGGAGGGTGTGGAAAAATTTTAAAAAATAATAATAATAAAAAGTATAGGTGACACAAACAAAATTTATCTGAGAAGTTCAGTTGGCAACATCACAAAACTTCTCCACAAATATATATATATATATATATATATATATATATATATATATATATATATATATATATATATATATATATATATGATAGGACAACTAGATGGCAGCTTTCTTCTCCTCTTACCTTGGGGTTATCTCCAGCTTGCCTCACACTAATCCAACGGCCTTAACTTGAATTGTAAAAATCCAAGACCAGTCACAATAACCCAAGTTTTGGGCAGCATAACTCCTAAACTTGGCGGCCCAACCCACTTTTATCTCAAACAAGACGAACGAATTTTGATAGAAGGATTTCCACCAACTTTGACTTTCTTCGTCAATACGAATGCAGGGAGCACCCCATTGATGTGGTACATATTCGTCAATCTGAGCTCTATAATTGACCGAAGTGATAACTTCGATATAAGTCAAGCTGCCAATCTTAGCAGCCAACTAAACCACGAACCATAGGGGTCAACCAAACTGCTAACTTTGGTATTGGCCGAGGTGCTGACTTGAATCATCAAGCCAATCAAAATGGGCCAATCGACCAGCAGCAATAAGCTACATGTCTCCAATTAAAATGTATTTAGAGCAATTAACTATCATTAAAAGCACAATCACAATCTTGCCAATTGAGGAGTGGTCACGTTTGTCTCGAATGGATTAACCATTACCATATGATTAATATAGTTAAGATTCTCTACGTGCACAAAGTGGGGAATGTTACTGTTGGAGGGTAAAATCATCTCAGTCGAAGATATGGACATCTCGGATGCTTTCGATCCTTGCCGCGTGATCAACTAGCTTCAAGCCCACAGTTGCTGAGTTTGGTGGCTACCAATCCCAATTCAGTGAGCTCGGTGGCTGTCGAACCCCACTCCTACCCTTAGTAGATTCGGCATCATCCAACCCCACTGCTTGCTGGCCTCTAGTTCCTTCTGGTTTTGGCATTATCCGACCCCAATATCTACTGGCCCCCTTCCATGAATCTGGCGATAGCTGATCTCATCCCGGTGTCGACTTTATTGATGATTAGTCCTAGCTCCCGACTTGGATCCGATCCGACCTCGATCCGATCTGATCCGCTCTGAGATTTCTGCGCTCTATGATTCAGATAAGATAGTTCTAACCACCTAATCCCAAGAATCTTGGCTATAAATGTCACTCCGTTGTGCTTGATCCGGCTGAGATAACCTACGGACGATGCCTCACAAACAACTCTGACCACTATCTATAAATAGAGGTCTCAAAGGGATTCTTAAGTATGATATTTTTTCTCTTATATGCTCCATTTCTATTTCAGAATCCTAATTTGAGCGTTGGAGGGTTCCTGCCAGAGCTAACTTCGGTCTGAACTTTTTGCAAGTCTCGTCATTAAGAGACTTAGTACCACCCACTCCAGCCACTTTGATAAGAGTTGAAATTCTGTAGCAACAAAATTGGTACTAGAGGAAGGATCTATCTACACCCCCTTTCTTAAAGGAGCATGCGATCGAGAAGCAATGGCACCCCAAAGAGCATCTTCCAACGTTCCAATGCCATCACTTCTCGATTGGTGGAAAATCTGACCAATCATCAATCCCAAGAGCAGTAACTGAGGCCCTGCATCTGCCACCCCAACCAGCAATGGCAGTAAGCATCGTCCAATTTGACCTGCTAGTATAGCAGGTAAGAAATTTAATGAAAGTAGTGCAGGCGAAGCAACGACTAACCCTATACAGCAAGAAGTGCCACCATAGGAGCAGCCACAGATCCCCCTATAAAGTCCTAAGTAGGGAAGACAAACCCACCATAGTTGACCCAAGAGCTCGGAGCAAAGTAGACAGCAACCCTTGAGTCCTCAATTTGGACATGACTCCATCATGGGCCGATCTCCCTTACAATGCTCTGAGGCTTTTATCGCTAGAGACACAGATGTCGATCGAAGGTTATAAGAAACGAACCAGTGGATAGAAGCACTTTGTAACCACCATCCGGCATAGAATGATAGGTTCCACTCCAACCCACCATTCGGCACCAAAATTATATGGAAGCCACTATCTGCTCATTTTAGACTCCCATAATTGGAGAATTACGATGGGACAATTAATCTTATTGATCATATGGAGTCGTTCAAAGCTGTGATGCTCATCCATAGAGCACCGGATGTTATTCTTTACCAAGCCTTTTCCTCCACTTTGAAAGATGCAGCTCAGCATTGATACTTAAGTTTGAAGTCCGATACCATTTATTCCTTCGAGCAACTGGGCTGGGAGTTTACAGTCCATTTTGTGAGCAACTGAAGACATCAAAGAGGGTCAAACTCATTCATTAACATTAAGTAGAGGAAAGGAGGGTCCATCCAAGCTTATATGACTTGCTTCAATGAGGCTATACTCAAGGTCTGCGACTTAGACCAATCAATTGTCATGACTGTTCTGAAGGATGGTCTACTAAAAAATGACCTTTTCTTGTTAGAAAAGATGTACCCTCGAGATTTTGCTAACATGCTATCTTAGGTAGAGAGATACGCAGGTGCCGAAGAGGCTTTCAAACTGCATGATGCTAATGATGTTGGGGAGCGCAAGCAGAGAGAGACTAGCAAGGTCTCCTCGGTGCGAAAGGACCGCCAAGGAGGATCTCGACGCTCCAGGATACCACTTTGGTGCCAAAGATCCAAGACCCCGCCTCGGAATCATCGGCCCAAGAGTCTAAATGGAAGAATGCGGCAGAGATTGCTGCCAAGAAAGTTCATGAATTATACCCCTCTAAATGCTCATAGGATACAAGTGCTAATAGAGATAGGGGAGCAACTACCTTGGGTAGGTAGGATGCAGTTCAAGCTAAACCAGTGTAACCCTAATAAATATTGCCTTTACCACTATAACCATGGTCACGATATAGAAGAACACATTCAACTCCAAAATAAAATCGAGGAGTTCATACAACATGGATGGTTGGATTGGTCCATCCAACATCAGTGGAAAAGGCATGAAGATCAGCCAAGGACACCTCAGCAATCCGAACTACCTCAATAGGAGGAGCCTGTAGAAAATCAACCCACAAGGGAGTAATAAATACAATGGCTAGGGGGCATCAAAGTAGTGATGTTGGAAGATTATGGGAGCTCATCAAAAGATGGCAAACTGAAGAACCTATTGTCTTCACTAAAGAAGATGCTCAAGAAATTTAGTTTCTACATAATGATGTTGTTGTTGTATCTCTAAATACCGTAAATTATGATGTATGCCACATTTTACTTGATAATGGCAGCATCGATGATGTGTTATTCTATAATGCTTTCTCCAAAACTGGCATACCCACGATCGACTAGGATAGTTAGATTATATACTTATTGGATTCTCGAGAGATGCTGTACATATCAAAGGAGTGATCATCTTACCGGTAGTGGCCGGCCAAGCCTCTGATAATTTGTTATCCACATTGATTTTCTGATGGTTAGAGTAAAGAAAATGGTGCAGGGTTCTAGGCATGCTTTTCAAAATTTTTTTGAATTTAAAATATAGTAGAAGGTAAAATTAATCTAATATTAATTTATGCATACTATGATCTAATCATAAAATCCTACACTAGGATCTAAACATGTCATATATGTATTAAAAAATTAAATGCACTCGATCAGTAAATTACATTTGCTGATCGATTTATTTTCAGAATATGATACCTGAGTATGGATAGTCAAACTCCATAATTTAAAATTGCTAGGAAGAACCTTCTCGCATCGTGATGCAGCCTCACGATCGTCCGGCCTCTACAAATAGTCTACATGGAGCTCCTAATCCCGACCAGCTCTATCAGAGTGCTAGCTCCTCATCGAAGCCTTCGATGATCGATCTTCATCGATCATGATCAACAACCTTCTCCTGATCTTTTGGATGCTCCAAAAGATTAGAATATCTAAATTGGAGGATGATGAGATGGTGTGGTAAATTATGTGATGATCGGGCACTCACAGCACTCAATCTTTCTATCTGAACCCTGAGTCCAAACCTTAGGGCTTTGCACACCTAAAAACCCTAATGCCCGAAAATGCTCTCACGCCCTCTCTCTTTGAAATTTTTTCATGAAACAAATTTTCATGGATAGAGGAATTCTCCTCTGCCATGCACCCATCATCAAATCCTTTTTTAAATGAGCGACCAAAGAGAGAAAAATAAACAAAGGTGGCATGCAAGGAAATGTTGGCGCAGGAATCCCTTTCTCTCTCTAGACTTTTCCATGCCCAGGACAAGCACCCCATCTCAGATTTTCTCTCCCCAGAAGACTCTTCTCCTCTCTCACGCATGCCCAAAAAAATCCACATTTAAATGGGTGACAATAAAATGTGATTTGCATGTGGAGTTGATAAGAAGAGAGGTTAGAGAGGTTTTAACTAATCTACTTGAATTCAAAATTCAAATGGATGACTTATCCCCTTCCAACACCTCTACCAGATCTTTGACACGCAGAAGGACTCTTCTTCTATGTGCACACACCAAAAAACATCAGAAAATGATGACAAAAAACTCATAAAGGGCATGGAAAATAAAGGATAAGAAGAGGTGGTTGAACTTGTTTCAACCAATCATTTGAATTCAAAATTCAATTGAATCTAACCTCATTCAATGTTTGGACCAAGTCAAAGGCAGAAATGAAAGGATGCATACTTCTCTTCTAGCATGGAAAAACTCACGCAAATTTTGAATCTGCGTGGAGGGAGAGGGCATGGTCAAATATGATGGTGCAGGAAGATTCAAGTTTGAAATTCAAACTAGTCCAAGTGGGTGTTGTCCAAACCCAATTAGACTAGAATAAACCTAAATAAATTAGACTTAATTTAACCTAATAAAATTCTAATCAAATTAAAAATTAATTGAGTTCAGATCCTGATCAAATTAGGATAAAATCTTTCATAGCGATTAGGTCATCTCATGACCTAATCAGATTAAACCCAATCGAATCAAATTCAATTAAATTTGATCAAATCCTCATTGTTCAATCAAATTAAGATAATTAATAATTAAATTATTAATTAATTCTTTAATAATGTCAGAGTCTTAATCCAGTGAAACTTAAGAAGATAGAGTCCCAGTCCAATAGGACTCTCGGTCATAGAGTTTCAGTCCAGTAGGATTTTTGACCCCAAAGTTCTAGACCATTGGGACTCTTGATCAGCCATTAGATTAGATAGAAACTTCTATTATGTGTGACCCCATAGGTTTGAACCCTAAGCCCAAAACATAAGAATCAATTTCTATACTAATCGATTGACCATCTAGCAATGGTATCCGATGTCTGGATATGTCGAATAGTCGTAATGCAACATCCATGAACCTATGGCATATGGTTACCGTATTATTTATCCCCTTGACCTCAATGCTCAAAGGATGATCTAGGATTTAACTACCAATCCTAAAAATCATCCATATTATATTCCAAATTTCAGTGTTCATTGTATGGACTATTCTGGCCGAGATTTTGTTAAATTGAAATATAGTGATGCATTTGCTCCAACACTTGAAATGGTCAATCCCATCTTGACTCACACTGATTAAACAAATACTTGACTGCACCCAATAACCTTTTATCATCGAATTAGAAATTTAGGTAGTCCAATGCCAAAGTACAGTAAGTTGCTTGCAAGTCATCGTAGTGGTCTCAAATCTAAGGGATACTTATACCTATATCCTTTGCAAGTAACTCTTGACAATAGAGAACTCCACAGCTAGATCACGTTCAATGAAATGTGTCCCTACACTTTACCTGCATGTCATATCAGTATTACCATACTCCTTGGTTAAGAGGACAACCAACCCATATGGCATACAATGACCTACACTCGATAAACATTATCATCCTGGATAATAATGTATCATTTGATCGCGAATAAGTTTAAGGATTAAATGATAAATCCTTCTTTGTCGAATCTAAATAGTCCTAAGAACTTTATCATAAAAGAGTTCATTATAGAAAGATGCACAAGAGTGATGAAAAAAGTCAGAATAATAATTTTATTTATTAATAATTTAAGTATATTTTATATTCAGCTCAACTATCTACAACCTAAATGATTGACTTTAGGATACAATACCCAACAACTCTCACTTAGACTAAAGTCATTCAAAATAGTATCATATACCCATCTTCCATTTATGATTGTCGAACTCTTTAATTCTGAGGGCTTTAATTAATGGGTCGGTCACATTCTTCTTTCCATCGATCTTCTAAAGTTCAACATCATCTCGTTCCATGATCTCTTGTACAAGATGGTAGCGACGCAGAATGTGCTTGGTGTGTTGATGTGCCTTCGGCTCCTTTACTTGAACTACAGCTCTAATGCTATTACAGTAAAGCAGAACTGAACCATTCAAGAAGGATGCCACTCCTAGCTCACTGATGAACTTCCACAGCCACACAACTTTCTTCACAACATCAAATGCCACGATATACTCCACCTCGCATACAGAATTGACCACAGTGTGCTGCTTGAAACTTTTCCAGCAAACCGCTCCACTGTTCGAGGTACATGCATAATCTAATACACTCTTACTATCATCATGATCTGACTGAAAACTAAAATTAGTATATCTCATAAGTTTCAAGTTACCATCTCTATAAATAAGCTATTGATCCTTAGTATTTTTTAAATAATTTAGGATTATCTATACAACCTTCCAGTGATTCTCATCTGGATCAGACTAGTATCTACTCACTATCCCTAGTGAGTATGCCACATCGATCTCGTACACGTTATGGCGTATATAATAGAATCTACTATCAAAGCATATGATATTCTACTCATACACTCTCTCTCTTAAGGAGTTGTCAGACAATCCCTCTTTGAGAGAGTAATTCTATGACCCATCGAGAGATAATCTTTCTTGAAATTAGCCATACTGAATCGCTTCAGCATGGTATCGATGTACATGGACTGGGATAACCCAAGCAATCTTTTAAATCTATTTCTATAGATCTTCATCCTAGGATGTAGAAAGTTTTTTCCAAGTCCTTCATAAAGAATTAAGACGATAGCCAAACCTTTATGTCCGGTAGTGCAGAGATGTCATTTCCGATTAAGCGAATATCATCCAAATATAATATAAGAAATACGACTATAGAACCATTAGTCTATTTATACACGCAGGATTCCTCTTCATTCTTAACGAAGCTATACGTTCTGATCATCTTATCAAAATGCATGTTCCAACTCCAAGATGCCTTCTTCAATCCATAAATGAACATTTAAAGCTTGCACACCTTGGACTCATCTATGAATATGAACTTCTTAGACCGTATCATATACTCCTCTTCTTCTAGCTCTTCATTTAGAAAAGTTATCTTTATATCCATTTGTTAGATCTCATAGTGCAGGTATGCTGCAATCGCAAGCATAATCTGAATAGACTTGAGTATTGCTATCGGAGAAAATATCTTATCATAGTCAATACCATAATGCTGACGGTATCTCTTGACAATCAAACGAACTTTATAGATCTCTACCTTTCTATCTGCATCTCTTTTCTTTTGAAAATTTATTTACACGTAATAGATTTTATCCCTTTAGGTGGATCAATCAGTGTCCATACACTTTTAACTTTTGTGAACTCTATTTCGGACTTCATAGCTTCTAGTCACTTATCAAAGTCGGACCTCTATATAGTATCCATGTAGGTGATCGAATCCTCATCGTTCTCATCAAGTTCAATAGGATCACTATCCCAGACCAAGAACCATAGTATCTATCCAGTTGATGCGGTACTCTATCAGATCTTCTTAAGGATGTATCTACAATGGGCTCTGGATTTGATCTTATCAAATTTTATTCTATAGGTTCATTAGAATATGTCAGTTCTTTCATCTGTCGAATTTCATCAAGCTTAATATTAGAGGCAGCTGTTCCTTCTCTAAGAAACTTCTTATCAAAAATGACTGCCCTATTGCTGACGAACATCTTTTGTTCTTCAACAAGATAAAAGTAATAACCCCTAGTTTTCTTAGGGTACCCTATGAATAAGCATTTATCAGACCTAGGTTCAAACTTTTCTACTTGCAAATGTTTGACATAAGTCAGACATCCCCAAATCCTAAGGTGAGAGAGCATCGACCTATGCCCAGTCCATATCTTACATGGAGTTTTTGCAATAAACTTACTGAGAATATTGTTCAAAATATAATAGGTAGTCTCAAGTGCATAACCCCAAAAAGAAATTGGCAGACTTATAAATCCCATCATGGACCAAACCATGTTCAACAGGGTTTGATTCCTTCTTTCAAACACACCATTATGCTTTGGTATTCTAGGAGAGGTCCATTATGAGAGAATTTCATTTTTTTCTAGATATGTCAAATACTCGTTAAGATATTCACCTCCTCAATCTTATCAAAGAGTTTTAATACTCTTTTCAAGTTATTTTTCTATCTCATTATGATATCATTTGAATATTTCAAACGAATCGGATTTACTCTTTATAAGATAGATATATCCATACCTAGATAGATCGTCAGTATATGTAATGAAGTAGTAATACCCGCCTATGATAGATATGTTCATAGGTCTACATAATCACTATGTACTAGACCTAGAAGATCAGTGGCCCGTTCATCCTTTTCAGTAAAAGATGATTTGGACATCTTATCAAGAAAGCAGGATTCACAGGTAGTCAATGATTCATAATCATCAATGTCAAGGATATGCTTCTTGACTAACCTATTGATCCTATTCTTATTTATATGATCGAGCCGATAGTGCCAAGATAGGCATCGATGATATTATCTAGTTTTGAGCATTTATTTAATGTGTACATTATACTAATAGACTGTGATAAAATATAAATGCTATTTCTTAATTATCCTTACATTATTATGATATCATTCATAATGATATCATAATAATTTTTCTTTATTGATAAACAATAACCATCTTGGACCAAAAGTCTTATAGATATTAATTTCATCATAAAAGATGGATGATAGTGACAATCACTTAAAATGATATTATTTATTTTAAAAATAAGCTCAAGAGTTTCTAATGCTAGGACTGGAACATTTCTAACATCCCTAATATTTAGGAATCTATCATCATTTTCAAACTTTCTACTAATTTGAAGTCCATACAATGAATTATATATGTGAACTTAACTTTTGGTATCTAATACCCAGGTAGATGTATCACAAACTAAATAATTAAAAGATGTTATCATATAACAGCCTTGCTCAACAACTACTTGTTGATTTCTCCTAGTCAGCCTATCCAGGTCTAGAGGATAATTTCTCTTCAGGTTTGCTTGATTAGGGTCAACACTAAACTTCTTGAAATTTGGTCCTACAAGCTTGTCACTATCCAATAGTGAATAGAGCAGATTTATACTAGCCATTCTATTTAACTAAAAGAAAAATACAAGATCATATTAGTACTTAAATTATTTAATCCTAAAAATTTGGACTTTAGTCTAAAGATCCTCCTACTATTTTAACAAATTGATAGTCTTTACCTCCAATTCGAGAAATTACACTAACTTCTTAGTGGATACTAGAATCCACATAGACTACACTACTAAAGAATGGATCTATGACAATACTTACTAAAGCAGCGGTTCAAAAATCGCCATCATAAAGTCTACAGTAGTGGTTATTTATAATCGCTACCATAGATCCCAACTATAGCAGCGGTTATAAATAACCACTGTCATAGGTCTGACCCATGGCAATGGTTATAAATAACCACTACTATAGGTCTGACCTATGGCAGCGGTTATAAATAATCGCTATTATAGCTAGAAATTATAGCAGTGGTTACCTAACCACTGTCTTAGATATAACCTATGGCAGTGGTTATCAGAGATTGTAGCCGTTGGTCAGATATATGGTAGCGGTTATAGATAATCATCACGATAGATCAGACCTATGATAGTGATTATAGATAATCACAGCCATAAATCAAACTTATGGCAGCAGTTATTTATAATCGCTGTCGTAGACTGGCCTATGACAGCGGTTATTTATAACCATTGCTATTTTTTTAATATATTTTTTAAATATTATATAATTTTAAAATTTAATATCTATCTTCATCATTCATTATCTAAATAATTATTATTAAAGTATCATCATAAAAGATTATCTCGATTCGATAGTCCTAGCTTTATCGATCAGTAAAATTCGATTTCGATGACCATGAATGATGGTGCTGATGATTTGATAGATGAAAACTATTGATAGATCCAAAAACTTGCAATAATGATCTTGATGTCGTTTATAGCATACTATTAAAGTTTCATTTCAATCGGATATCGTTATCATGTTCAATTTAGTATGGGATAATTTCGATCGTTAAATGAGAAACAAGTGATCAAAAGACCAAACAGCGTTCGATTACGAGATAATTTTTTAGTTAAATAATCTTTGCTATAATTTTAATTATTTTATATGATGATGATCATAAAATAAATCTAAATTATTTATGTATGAATTATTCACGTTAAGCAGATCTTGCAAAAGCACAAGCATAATTACCATAGGAGTTTAAGAATGCGTATCGAGCAACGTATGATTTTGGATCGTTCTTAGATCCGTAGTTTAAATTTTATGATCACCACTATAAAAATGATTATAGTAGTAGCCAAGATCATTTATCTAAAAAATTATCTTTTAATCGGATGCCGTTTGGTCCTTTGATCACTCATTTTTCATTTAATGATCGAAATCATCCTATACTAAATTAACTATGATCATAATATTCAATTGAAGTGAAACTTTGATAGTATACTATAAACAGCATCGAGATCATCATTGTAGATTTTTGGATCCATCAATTTTCTCCATTTATTAGATCATAGTGCCATCATTTATGGTCATCGAAATCGAATTTTACTGATCAATGAAGCTAGAACTATCGGATCGAGGCAGCCTTTTATGATAATACTCTAATAATAATTATTTAGATAATAAATGATGAAGATGAATATTAAATTTTAAAATTATATAATATTTTAAAAAAATAAAAAAAAATTGATTATTAACCTATGACAGCGGTTATTGAAAATCGCTACCATAGACCTATGGTAATAGTTTTTGGTAACTACTGCCATAGACCTATGGCAGCGATTTTTGGTCTATGATAGTGGTTCGAAAACTGCTGCCATAGATTAGATTATAATTTTATCCCATCTTTAATTTTATTTTTTCTTTGATTATCGAGCTCTCTCTATCCTCTCCACCATTGGTGAGTTTCCTCTCCTTCGTTTCCTTCCTCGATCGGTGTCGCATGCTCTCTCGCCTCCTTTTTCTTCTCCGGGCGGCATCGCCTCCTCCCCCACCTCGTCTTTCTTCCCCGATCGGTGCCACCACCCCTGCCTCCACCTTCTTTTCCGACCGGCTCAGCCACCAACTTGGCCACCTCCCCCGTCTACCTCTTCTTCCCCGATCGGCCCAACCGTCGGCCCCGCCACCTCCCTTTCCTCGTCTTTCTTCCCCGATCGGTGCCACCACCCCTGCCTCCACCTTCTTTTCCGACCGGCTCAGCCACCAACTTGGCCACCTCCCCCGTCTACCTCTTCTTCCCCGATCGGCCCAACCGTCGGCCCCGCCACCTCCCCCTCCTTTCTTCTTCTTCCCTGCCGGCTACGCTACTTCCCCCATCTCCCCTTCCTCCTGGCCGGCCCGACCACCATTCTCGATCCCTCCCTACTCTCTCTCTTTCTCTCCTCTCTTCCCTCGACCCGACCCACCCCTCCTTGCTCTCTCTCTCCTCTCTTTCCTCAGCTCGATCTGCCCCCTTTCTACTCTCTCTCTAAATCTTTCTCTTTCTCTATCTCTCTCTTTCCTCTTTCTCTCTCTCTTTTCCCTCTTTCTCTTTCTCTCTTTATCTTTCTCATCTCTAGATGTCTCTCTCTAGATCTTTCTCTCTCTCTCTCTTCTCTCTTTCTCTTTCTCTTTCTTCTCTCTCTATATCTCATTGTCTTGTGTCTCTCTCGCAGGCTACCTCTAGTGCCGCCGTCTTTCTTTAGCATCGCCGTCGACGACCCTTTCAGCTCTGTGCAACCCTTTCTTCGTAGCCACATGTATGATTTTTTTTGTTAAATTGCATAGTAATATTTGTTAATTATTTATAATATTTATAATAATATTAATAATATTTATAATAAATATTATAAATATTTATTATAAATATTATAATTATTCATCGATCGTGCATCATGCAGATGGATAAGAAAATTTCTATCGATTGGTTCTGGACCATACCAGTGAATTCTAGGCTAGGCCGGGCCGATCGATAAGTAAACCCCTATCGGTAGGTACTGGGCCGTGCCGACGGTTGTAAGCTATGCCAACCACTAAGAGAATTCTCGCCCTCGTCGGTGGGTTCTAGGCCATGCCCATGGTCGTGGGCCATGCTAACCACTAAGAGAACCCCTACCATTAATAGAAAATAAAATTATTTGTTGGTCCTCCTTAATTATTTATAAATATAATTCATGTTATAAAATTTATTGCATAATATTTTTTGAGTTACTATTTATATCTTGCTACTTTTATTTATTGCACTGCATAACGATAGACACGTCAATTGATTAGTGTACATAATCTCCGACATCCGTACATTTATATATTTTTTATATGGATGAAAGAATTATGTACCATGATCAATTGATTGTCCAATTTGGATAGTTTAAAAATTATAAATAATTCTATAGGTAATTATAACAATCAACTGGTATGTTGAGGGTTTCGAAAGAAATTTTGGATAGCATTTTCTTTTGTTCTCCCTACATGGAAGAACTATGGAGAAATGCTACCAAAATTTTTTTTCAATTCCTGTTGTATATCATTTGATTATTGTAATGAACCTATAGAATTAATGCAATTCTTGAATGGGATAAAATCTATATTTACCTATTAGTTGGTGATAGGATGCATTTAGTTAGGTGTATATGAAAATGATATTTAATATCAGTTATGGCTTATGAGTTGCATTGGTATATAATATAAATTCCACATATGATTTAATTGCAGTATCATCATTTTTAAAATAGATAAAAGATGAATGAAGTTTAGTAAGCTCTCACCAGAATATGAAACTGGACTTTAAAATTTTTTTAATTTTATTATAAAAAAATTTAGAGACCATGGACTTATCCAATATCCTTGTAAGAAATATATGGATGGACCGTGGCTACCTCGTTAGGATGTAAATGATCACATCACTATTTATAGCTTTAAAATTGATAATGAAATTTATTGGATCAACATGATGAGGGCAGACTGCAAGGAGTCGATTAACATGATGGGGGAGTTGAATAAATAGTTCATGATATTTTTTCGTTTATTGGCCATAATGATGGTGCATCTACATCCATGCCTGATCCTATTGTTGGTGGAATGACAAACAGTGAGGATGTAGAGAAGGTCTGTAAGTTGATGGAGAATGCTAATGTTTCATTGTATCTTAGATGTGAAAAGATGGCGAAGCTGGAGTTCTTAATCTGGTTGTATCATGTGAAATGCTCTAATGGATCCAGTAATAATGGAATGAACTAGATACTAGAGATTTTGGGGGACATTCTTTCAGACAATATACAAATCCTGAAGAATAATTATGAGGCATCAAAGTTTATTGAACAACTAGGCTTTACTTACACTAAGATATATGCATGTCCCAATGATTGTATGCTTTATTGGAAGGAAGATGTCAACCAAAATGAGTGCACGAGATATGGCATATCAAGATGAAAATAGAATAAAGATGGCACATCGACCCGTATACCTCAAAAATTGATGTAGCATTTTTCTTTGATTTTGAGAATACAAAAATTATTTATGTCAACAAGAACATCAAAGGACATGAGATGGCATGAAGAAGATCGAAGAAAAGATAATACATTAAGGCAACCAGTTAATGGAGAGGCATGGCAGAAGTTTAATGAAATACATTCGGACTTCACACAAGAGATACGTAATGTGAGGTTAGGCTTGTCATGCAATGGTTTCAATCCTTCAAGCATATGAATACTCTCCATAGTGTATGGCCAGTGTTTATTCATGTTTACAATCTTCCACCATAGATGTGTATAAAAAAATTATTTGCTTTCATGATAGTGCTCATCCCTGGACCAATGGAGGTAGATAATAACATTGATGTCTATTTCAGCATTTTATTACCGAGCTAAAATAGTTATGCAACATTCAAGGTATTCTAACTTTTGATGCTTTGATGAATGAGTCATTATCCATGCACGTAGCACTTCTATGGACAATAAATGACTTTCTAGCTTATGCCCTAATGTTGGGTTGGAGCACGAAAGGTGAGCTAACATATTCGGTTTGTAAAAAAAAAACCAATCTAAAAGATTGATATATTGGAGGAGCTTTAGCTTTGTGGGGCATCAACATTTTCTTCATTGAAACCATCTATACAGAAGGGATGTACACTCCTTCGATGGCACCATTGAAGAAGGTGAGGTGGCTACTCGGATATTTAGGAGTGAGGTATTGAGAGAGTTGGATGGTCTCAGTATTAGATTTAGGAAAGATGATCCGATTGATGGTAAGAAGATGAAGCATCAATCAAAGAAAGATGACACATACTTTAATTGGATCAAAAAGAGCATCTTCTTTCACTTGCCATATTGGAAGACAAACTTATTGCACCACTGCTTAAATGTAATGCATATTGAAAAGAACGTGTGCGAGCTCCTATTAGCAATAATCTGGAACGTCAAGGATAAGACCAAGGATGATTTGAATGGGGTATTGAAGATCACTTCACCCACAGCTGGTAAGAAAAGAATAGTGGAGGCTCCCTCATGCATACTATGTTATGAATGCCTCCGAACAATCTACATTTCTTCGTGTATTAGAGAATGTAAAGATTCCAGATGGGTACTCAAGCAACATATCAAAGCATGTGAATAGTAAGGATATCAAACTTAGAGGATTGAAGACTTATGATTATCATGTGTTGATATAAAAATTGATCCCAATAGCTATTCACCACATGTTACTAAAAAATATCAGAATGGTTGTTATTCATTTTTGTAACTTCTATAAAGATATTTGTGCGAAGAGGTTACTTAAGAAAGACGTGAAGAAAATGAAGGCAAGACAGTGAGTATATTATCTGATTTGGAGAAAATATTTTCACCATCATTTTTTACAGTTATAATGTATTTCATCATGCATCTTATGGAAAAGTCACACTTAGAGGTCCAATATTCTATCGATGGATGTACCCCACCAAGAGGAATATTCAAATGCTAAAATCTTATGTAAGAAATATGAATCGCCCAGAGAGATTCATAGTAGAAGATTATTTAGATCAAGAATGTATGGATTTTTGTACCATGTACTTAAACAAGCCTGAGACACGTCATAACCGACTAATGAGAAAAAATGATGATCCGTACGAGCTAATTAATCCTATATTTAAGTCTATTCCATAGCTAGGTGGAGTTTTTACTTCATACCATCTCAATAATTTAAGCATTGAGAAAAGATAAAGGCGCACCACTACATGCTCTTTAATTGTGATATCATTGAGCCATATATAAAATGAATCACTCAGCCGTATTTATTTCATAGTATTTAGAAGAAAATATTTAATTATATCTAAATTTATTCTTTGTGCATGCAGCAAACACAAAGAGATCATAAGAGTAAAATACGGTGCTCTAATTATATGAGAGAGAGAAAATGCACAGCAAAGAATTTTCTGAATGATTCAAAGATCATGTAAGCAATTACATATTCTTACATTATATAACTTATTTGAACATATTTACTAATTAGATGTCATCTTGTTAATTAGGTATGGAGATTATCATTTGGTGATGTAAGTTCTGAAGTGCGTGCTTTTTCAATGGATCCTAATCATGCCATGCGTGAGTACAAATAGCTTGTCATTAATGACTATAGGTTTAATATTCACAGTCGAACATTAAACATGGCAACACAAAATAGTGACATGATGTTGAGCGCTACCACTGGGTGTTATGCTAGCTCGAGGGATTTACAGCTCATACAGAAGATCTGAACTATTATGGGATAGTGAAGAAGATAGTCATCATGGACTACTATTTTAGAGGAAGGATTGCATTGATGAAATATGATTGGTTTGACACATTATCTCAGTCAAGGATGAAGACCAATGAGTGCAATTTTACTTTCGTTAACATGCAACGCCATCTCCGCATTAAAGAACTGTATATACTTGCCTCCAAGCTAGTCAAGTCTTCTATGTTAGTGATCCCTTGAAGCCTCAATGGGGTGTTGTTGTGAGGATTGTACCTAGGTATATTTTTTATGATACCAAGATTAATGTACTTCTTTAGGACAAAACTTACTTGGTGCTGTTAAGGTCCCAGATATATTTGTCAGGAGCGATGGTGATGTCCATATTGTAGATGCCACTAGGCAATAACTTCAACATTTTAGTATAAATGTTAGAGTTTATTTATTGATACTCTACTAATATTATTATTCAATATATTATATGGGTTAATGTTCATTAACATTACAGGTCACGATGGCACTGAAATGCTTGATATGCGGTGCAACTTTGCTTGGAGAGAGAGGAAACCCTCCACATCATGTACTGCAATTTCTTGGATGTTTAGATGAGCTCAACCTATCCATGTAGACATATCAGAAAGAAGAATCATCTAGATTAACCAAAATAAATTTTTACAAATCTCAACATTGATTTTTAATGCAATATTTTCTATATACTACTTATTTTTCCTACTAGATACGTGCTTTGGTAAGCAACATTATTATATAGCAATGCTGCTTACCAAAGCACGCATCTAGTATGGAGAACAAGCAGTATCTAGAAAATATTATATTAAAAATCAATGTTAAAATTTATAAAAATTTATTTTGATTAATCTAGATGATTGTTCTTTCTGATATGTTTACATGGACAGATTAAGCTCATCATAGACATCCAAAATATTGTAGTACATGACATGGAGAGTTCTCTCTCCCTCCAAGCAGAGTTGCACTGCATACCAGATATTTCGGTCTATGCGAGCTCTAAATTTGAGTCATAGGCAAAGCATACTCCATCCATCTTCGCATCAGCTATCCAGGGACCACCAGCATCTACTCCTCCACCAGCATCTAAGCTCTAGCTCCAGCTTCTCTAACTCGTGCTTCATCTCCTCCCTATGATGATGACTTAGAAGTAGATTTAATAGACTTTTGGTATTTTTTTTTGAAAAATATTGTAATAAATTTTGTTTAGTAATAAAAGTTGAGCATTTCAGAAATATTCTTATATTTATAATATTTTTTGATGTTATATATTGAACTATATTTATTAGATAAAAATAAAAATTAAAAAATTATATTTTTTATTATTCAAAATCTATGATGGTGATTGCAAAATCACTACCGTAGTTGTGCCACCACTACCAATATGTAGCGTGCCAACCACTGCTATAGCTTATAGCAATGATTCAAAAATTGCTACTATAGCCTATGCAAGTGGTTGCAAAACCACTGCCATAGACCTGTGGCAGTGGTTGATCAACTATAGCCATTCCTCTATGACAGTGGTTCATGAATCGCTGCTATTTATCTTTATTGCAGTGGTTGATCAACTGCAACCATACCTCTATGGCAGTGGTTCATGAACCACTGCTATTTATCTCTATTGTAGTGATTTTGCAACCACTGCTATAGACTATACCAGCGATTCATGAACCTATGGCAGCGGTTTTTCAACTACTGCTATAGCTTATCTATGGCAGCAATTTCGATAACTGCTGTCATTGGTTGTCTATGGTAGCGGTTATTATAACCACTACAAAAATCACTGCCATAGGCCTATGGCGACGGTCATAGTGACAGCGGTTAGCTAACTACTGCCGTAGACTATGATAATGATTTTTTGAACTACGACAGCAATTATGAACCACTGTTGTAGCCCTTTTCTATAGTAGTGCTGCAAGCAGATCCAAAGAAAGCTCTGGCCAACTCGTGTGCATCTATAGGTAGGTTCACAACTAATTTTTTCTCTAAATAATTTTTAGTATTTAATTTTGTCCTAGAAGCCAATTCAATAGGCTATGGTCTCCACTGAAAAGATCTAGTTAGGTCTAACCATTAACATAATTAAGTTCGGTGCATCAAACGAATGAAAATCAGGCCCAAGAAAAGTTCTGGCCAACCTGATCGTCATTCAAAAAGTGCAACTTAATCATCATTTGATGGATAGTAATTTCAATATCCAAATGAATACCAATGTAAGGCACCTCCAATGTCCACTTAGAATATTGGACTCATTACCATTCACCTTAATGGAAGGCTATGACTCAGTTATCCCTATAATTTTATCATTTTAAGGACCTAATAATTTAAAGAATTTAATTTACTTATGATTTAAAGAAAGAGAATATACGAATCAAATTTTTTTCACTGACTTCATCAAATCAAGTCCTTCCACTCACTTCATCAAGTCAATTGACAAGGACTAGAATCAATTTTGGTCCATGGGTACCTAATTTAGTCTTATTGATTGAAAACAATCAAACTGATTCTTAATTGACATGGATCAACTCAAATCACCAAGTGATCTAATCAAATCCAATCAACCATGTCAGCTAGGTAAGTGAGATTAGAGAAAGGGATATGTCATTAACTTGTCAAAGATTGAATCAGTGCGAGTAGTTTTCAATTAAAAATCATTGGTCTAAGAAAAGGATATCTAGATTACCAAACTTATCTTAGATACCAACTGATTAATTGGATTCAATTTGATCAACCTAGTAATTTCGGGATCGATCGCTTAGCCATGAATCAAATCTATCTTGGTCCTTGTTAAAGACATGGACTTGACCAACTACAACTATTGAAGTTGAGTCTAGAGTATCCTTGACCTAATCTAAATCAATACTTGGTTAGATTTGATTAATTACTCTAGTTTAGTCCATTCTTTAACCAACCTTAGGTCTAATCCAATTAATGGATCTAATTTATCAACCCTTTAATCCATAGTTTGTGCTTTTATCTTAGGATCTTTAATTCATAATTCTAGACCCTATTAGAAAATACTTAATTCTTTTAATTAAGTTTTGAGCTTGATGGATTGGAATTCGATGTTTAAAAATTATTTTTAAAATTTTAAAATATTTTTATAATTTTTTTATTTTTTGTTCATCAAATGGGTTGACTCATTTCACAAATGAGTCAGTTCATTTCACAAACAGCATCCTATTGCTAGTTTCATAACAAAAAATAAAGCATAATAAAAATTAAACCATCAATCTACTTTTTAGATCTAATCTAAATATATTTATATTTAATTTTTAAATTAAAATAATTTTAATAAATTTTTTTTTTCACTGTTTATCTTAATAAATGAGTTCACGGTAGCATCCCTACCGCCATAAGGGATCCCCATCAAATAGGAGATGGCTTTTAAATCATACTTATCCCTTATAACTAGATGGCTTGGTGGCTCATTCATCCTCGATTACTAAGTTATCTAAATCTAAAATATATTATATATGCTAGCATTTATGTTTCTAATTAACATATTTAGCATGTCTAATAACCTAGTGCTTGGATACCATTTAAGAAAACGGTGCAGGGTTCTAGGCATGCTTTTTAAAATATTTTTGAATTTAAAATACAATGAAAGGCAAAGTTAATCTAATATTAATTTATGCATAATATAATCTAATCATAAAATTCTATACTAGGATCTAGACATGTCATATGTGTATTAGAAAAATAAATGCACTCGATTAACAAATCACATTTACTAATTGATTCATGTTCAGAACACGATACATGAGTATGGATAGACAAACTCTATAATCTAAAATCATTGAAAAGAACCTCCTTACATTATGATGCAATTGCACGATTGTCCAACCTCTATGGACAGTCCATACGGAGCTTCTGATCTCGACCAGCTCCACTGGAGTGCTAGCTCTTCGTTGGAGCCTTCGATGGTCAATTTTCATCGATCACGATCGACAATCTTCTCTTGATCTTTTGGATGCTCCAAAAGATTAAAATACCTAAATTGGAGGATGACAAGATGGCATGGTAAATTATGTGGTAATCAGGCATTTACAGCGCTCAATCTCTCTACCCGAATCCTGGGTCCAAACCTTAGGGCTTTGCACATCTGAAAACCCCAACGCTCGAAAATGCTCTTATGCCCTCTCTATTTAGAATTTTTTTATAAAACATTTTTTTATGAATAGAGGGATTCTCCTCTACCATACACCCACTCTCAAGCCCTTTTTTAAATGGATGACCAAAGAGAAAAAATAAAAACAAATGTGGCATGTGAGGAAATGTTGGCGCAGGAATCCCTTTCTCTCTCTGGACTTTTCCACACCCAGGACAAGCACCCCCTCTTAGATTTTCTCTCCCCAAAAAACTATTCTCCTCTCTCATGCTTGCCTAAAAAAATCCACATTTAAATGGGTGACAAGAAAGTGTGATTTGCATGTGGAGTTGATAAGAAGAGAGGTTAGGGAGGTTTTACCTAATCCACTTGAATTCAAAATTCAAGTGGATGACTTATCCCCTTCCAACACCGCTACCAGGTCTCTGATGCATAGAAGGACTCTCCTTCGCCATGTATAATCCAAAAAGAATCAAAAAATGGTAACAAAAAACTCATAAAGGGCTCGAAAAATAAAGGATAAGAAGAGGTGGTTAAACTTATTTCAACCAATCATTTGAATTCAAAATTCAAATGAACCCAACCTCATCCAACATTTGGACCAGGTCAAAGGCAGAAATGAAAGGGTGCACACTTCTCTTTTCGCATGGGAAAACTCATGCAAATTTTGAATTTGCATGGAGGGATAGGGCGTGGTCAAATGTGATGGCGCTGGCAGATTAATTCAAGTTTGAAATTCAAACTTGTCCAAGTGGATGTTGTCCACACCCATTTGTCCAAACCAAATTAGACTAGGATAAATCTAATCAAATTAAGCTTAACTAATCTAATTAGATTCTAATCAAATTAGAAATTAATTGAGTTCAGATCCTAATCAAATTAGGATCAAATATCCCATAGCGATTAGGTCATCTCATGACCTAATTGAGTCAAATCCAATTGAATCAAATTCAATTAGATTTAATCAAATCCTCATCACTCAATCAAATTAGACTAATTAGCAATCAAATTACTAATTAATTTTTTAATAATATCAGAGTCTTAGTCCAGTGAGACTTGAGAAGGCAAAGTCCCAGTCCAGTGGGACTCTTGACCCTAGAGTCCCAGACCATTGGGACTCTTGATCAGCCATTAGATCAGATAAAACTTTAATTATGTGTGACCCCATAGGTTTGAATCCTAAGTTAATAGCACAAAAATTAATTTCTATACTAATCGATGTGACCATATAGCAATAGTATCCGACATCCGGATATGTCGAATAGTCGCAACACAATATCCATGAACTTGTGGCATATGATTATCGTATAATTCATCTCCCTAACCTTAATGTTCAAAAGATGATCTAGGATTTAATTGCCAACTTTAAAAATTATCCACATTGTATTCCAAATTTTAGTGTCCATCGTATGGATTACCCCAACCAAGGTTTCGCCAAATTGAAATACAGTGATACATTTGCTCCAACACTTGGAGGGATCAATTCCATCTTGACTCATACACCAACTAAATAAGTACTTCACTGCATCTAGTAACCTTCCATCACTGAATTAAAAATTCAAATAGTTCGATACTAAAGTACAGTGAGTTGCTTGCAAATCACCATAGTGGTCTTAGATCTAAGGAACACTTATATCCATATCCTTCGTAAGCAACTCTTGACAGCAGAGAGCTCCACAGCTGGATCACGTTCAGTGAAATATATCCCTATACTTCATCTGCATGCCATATCACTATAGCCCTTAGTTAAGAGGACAACCAACCCATATGGCATACAACGATCTACACTCGATAAACGTTGTCATCCTCGATAACAATATATCATTTGATCGCAAATAAGCACTACTACAAAAATGACCTATGGCAGCACTTACTATGGCAGCGATTTTCGAAATCGCTGCCATAGCTCCTACGGCAGCGATTTTCGTTAACCGCTACCATAGGTTGGACCTATGGCAGTGGTTTTTGTAACCGTTGCTATAGGTCCGACATATAGCAGTGGTTACAGAAAATCGCTGTCGTAGGTCAAATCTATAGCAACGGTTATAAAAAATTACTGCCATAGATCGACCTATAGCAGTAGTTCATTATAACCGCTGCCATAAGTCAGATCTATAGCAGCGGTCAGTAGGAACCGCTACTATAATCTAATTTATGACAGCAGTTAATTATAATCACTATTATATATATATATTTTAAATATTATATAATTTTAAAATTTAATATCCATCTTCACCGTTCATTATCTAAATAATTATCATTAGAGTGTTATCATAAAAGATCACCTCGATCCACTGGCCCTAGCTTCATCGATCAAAAAAATTTGATTTCGATGATCACGAACGACGATGTGATAATTTGATAGATAGAGACCTTCGATGGATTCAAAAATCTACAATGATGATCTCGATGATGTTTGTAGTGTACTATCAAAGTTTTACTTCAATCGGATATCGTTATCTTGGTTGATTTAGTATAGGTTAGTTTCGATCGTTAAATGATAAATGAGGGATCAAAAGATCAAATGGTGTTCGATTATGAGATAATTTTTTTTTATAAATAATCTTGACTACTACTTTAATTATTTTTTATGGTGGTGATTATAAAATTCAACTCATGAGATGAAGAGCGATCTAAAACTATATATCTTTTGATAACCATTCTGAAACTTCACTGATTGTTATGCTCGTGCTTTTATAATATTTATTTAACATGAACAGTTTATACAAAAATGATTTGAATTTTACTATCATCACCGTATAAAATATTTAAAATTATAACAAAGATTATTTAACTAAAAAATTATCTCATAATCGGACGTCGTTTAATCCTTTGATCGCTTGTTTCTAATTTAACGACCGAAATCATTCCATACTAAATTGACCATTGTTGGTGTAGAATCTGATTGACGTCGGATCGAGTTGGAGTTGGAAAAGAAGAGGTCACTATCAGTGATCTACAAAATAACATTCCTTCCGATGTCGATGGTGGTGGCTCCGGCAGGATCCTCCGATGATCAAGTCAACTATTCTGACCAATAGAAATGGAGTACTCAAGCAAGAATTTAGCAGAGTTTTTGAAAAGGAGAAGAGAGCTTAGAGAAAATATATTTGGAGGGTCCCTTTTATAGACAGAGTCTATTGTGACCATTCAGTAGTGGGGTCATCTGTAGTAGACCAATAAATAATAGTCATAACCGTTCTGATAAATGACAATCGTAACCATCCAGTAGTGGGATTCCATGTAGAAATCTATCTGAAGGAGTGGTGCGAAAGGAGTTCGGCTCCTAAAGGAATCCGTTTGAAGGAGAGGTCTAGAAGGAGTTCGGCTCCTATAGAAATCCGACTAAAGGAGGGGTCCGGAAGGAGCTCGACCCCTATAGAAATCTGACTGAAGGAGGGGTTCGAAAGGAGTTCAGTTCCTATAGGAATCCGATTGAAGTAGATGTTTGGAAGGAGTTTGGCTCCTGGAGGAATTTGATTGAAGGAGGGTCTAGAAGGAGTTTGGCTACTAGAGGAATCCGACTGAAGGAGGATCCGAAAGAAATTCGACTTCTATAGAAATCTGACTAAAGTAAACATCCAAAAAGAGTTCAGCTCCTGGAGGAATCTGACTGAAGTAGACGTCCGGAAGGAGTTCGGCTCCTGAAAGAATTCGACTGAAAAAGGGTCCGAAAGGGGTTTGACTACTAGAGCAAGTTGGGTGCTTGAAGAAGTTCGACTGGGGTTCGACCACTGGAGGGAGTCCGGGATAGGTTCGACTACTGGAGGAGTTTGGCTGCTAAAGGAGTTCGATCGGGATTCGACTGCTAGAGAAAGAATTTTTGATTGAAGCTCTTCCATGATTACCAGTTGCATTAGGCTAAATATTAGGCTGGACTTCGACAAGAGCAGGATTTATCCCGAACAATAGTCCTCCCACTTTCGAGTTTGAAATTCAAAGGAAGGAAGTACAAAAAAGGCGACTGCTGAAGTTCTCTTCCGAACTCTGCATCCATTCAGGTTGAAGCTCGGAGGAGATCTTATCTTCAGTCGAGATTGGAGGAGATCTTATCTCCAACCGAGATTGAAGGAAATCTTATCTCCTGTTGAGATTAACATTGAAACTCAGGGGAGATCTTATCTCCAGCTGAGGTTGAAGGAGATCTTATCTCCTATTGACATTGAAGTTGAAGCTTGGGGGAGATCTTATCTTTAGCCAAGATTGAAGTTGGAGCTCAGAGGAGATCTTATCTTTAGCCGAGATTGAAGGAGATCTTATCTCCTGTTGACGTTGAAGTCGAAGCTCGGAGGAGATCATATCTCCAGCCGAGGTTGAAGTTGGAGCTTGGAAGAGATCTTATCTCCAGCTGAGATTAAAGTTGAAGCTCAGAAAAGATCTTATCTTCAGTCGAGGTTGAAGAAGATCTTATCTTCTATTGATGTTGAAGCTCAGGGGAGATCTTATCTCCAGCCAAGATTGAAGTTGGAGCATGGGAGAGATCTTATCTCCAATCAAGGTTAAAGAAGATCTTTTCTCCTGTACCAGAAGCCTTCTATCTGACCTAACAAAGAAGTCAAGCTTAATCTTTTTCTGTTATAATTCACAAAAGATAGGAATGTTGAAATAAGAATTTTCTATTGAAAAGTGATTAACGATATTGCAAGTTTTCAAAATTTTAATGTCGCTACTATGTAGCTCCTTAATATCTTTTCTTGTCGATGTCCCCCGACCATAGTATTGATACTTCCACGTAGGGATTGGGTTCTTTAAGACCCCTCCCCCTTGGTCTCCCACGATTGCGAAAGAGCCCTTGGTTTCTCTCCTCTTGCTTCAGGCCGGCATCTGAGGAATCGACCTAGTCGGTCTCTTCTGATGAGCTCCTCAATTTCATCTTGAAGCTAAATGCATTCTTCAGTATCGTCGCTGTGGTCACGATGGTAGAGATAGTACTTGCTTCGATTGTGCTTGTTTGAAAGAGATCGTAATTCTTCTGATCTTGGTAGGTGATTCCTAATTTTCATCAAAATTTAAGTTTTAGGAGCATTAAGGGGGGCGTGGTTGTGGAACCTTCCGAGGGGAGAACTTCTTCGTGCCCTTCTATCGGAGCTTCTTTGATGATAAGCTCTAGGAGTAGTTCGGTCTCGCTTGCGCTCGGGGGGAGTCCTTGAGCACAGCCAAACTTCATTCGGCCCACCTTCAATGGTGGGTCTATTAGACTCGTCCGTCCGTCGTTCTCCTACGACTTCTTCATCCTTCAACTTGAAGGCTTCTTCTGCACGGGCATATCCCTCAGCTCGAGCTAGCAGGTTGGCAAAGTTCCTAGGACACTTCTTCTTCAGGGAGAATAGCAAATCATTCTTTTGAAGATCGTCCTTGAGTGTGGCCATCGTAATAGACTGGTCCAGATTTTGGACCTCCAATGCAGCAGCATTAAATCAGATGACATAAGCCTGGATAGATTCCTCCTTCGTCTGCTTAATATTCATCAGAGAATCTAAATCTCGGTGGGGATGTCAGCTGCTGATGAAGTGAGCCATAAACTGATGGCTCATCTGATCAAATGAGAAGATCGTACCTAGCTTCAACGTCGAGTACCAGTTTTTTGCTGCTCCCTTTAAGATAGATGGTAAAGCTCGGCATAAGATGGCATCTGGTGCACCATGAAGCAGCATCATGGTCCAGAAGGCCTCTAGGTAATTGATCGGATCAAAAGTTCTATCGTAGCTTTCAAGTTGTGAAAGCTTGAAGTTCGACGGAATGGGCTCTTGCATAATTCGGGAAGAGAAAGGAGGATTGGTGTAGACATCATCATGGAAAGTCGGGGTGATGTGGCAGAGTTCTTCAATCCATCGGCTTATTTTCTGTAGCCTTTGATTTAGGAGATCTTCACGATCGTTGATCTACAGAGTTTTCTGATGGGATGGGAGCAAAGCTTCCCTCGGGGTTGAATCATGGTTCGAGCAATGGCTTTCCACCCTCTATTTCTTCTTTTTGAAGGTCATCAATCGGCTAGCTCGAGTCAACCATTCCCCAACCAGATCATGGGGCTTCGCAAGAGCCTGCTCTAATTGAATTGGCATCGGAGCCTGCCTATGTATGGCCTACATCACCTCCGTGAGACCGCAAATCTACTTGACCAGCAGGTTGAACTGCTCCGCATCCACTATGGTTGCAGGTGGAGCTTGAGTTATCAGAGCTGGAGTGGGAATGAATTGATCTAGATGGGATCTAGCTGTAGAGGCCGTTGATCGCCGAGTCAAAGCTTTCCGAAGGAGCATTTGTTCTTTTAGGGAAGAACTCTAGAGAAAAAGAAGAGAGATCGCTGCTGAGTACTCCTTTAAGAACAAGAAAACCTCCGAAATAGAGGGTCCTTCCTCTAACGCCAATCCTATTGGTGCAGAATCTGGTTGACATCGAATCGAGCTGGAGTTGGAGAAGAAGAAGTCGCCGTCAGTGACCTACAAAATAACGTCCCTTCTAGAGTCGATGGTGGTGGCTCCAACAGGATCCTCCAACGATCAAGTCAGCTCTTCTGGCTAATAGAAATGGAGTGCTCAAGCAAGAATTTAGCAAAATTTTTTGGAAGAAGAAGAGAGCTTAGAGAAAATATATCTAGAGGATCCTTTTTATAGACAGAGTCTGTTGTAACTATCCGACAGTGGGGTTGTCTGTAGCAGACTGATAAATGATAATTATTACCATCCTGATAAATGACAATCATAGCCATCCAATAGTGGAATCGCATGTAAGAATCCATCTGAAGAAGAGGTATGAAAGGAGTTTGACTTTTGGAGAAATCCATCTGAAGGAGGGGTCCGAAAGGAGTTCGGTTACTACAGAAATCCGACTAAAAGAGGGGTTCGAAAGAAGTTTGGCTCCTATAAAAATCCTACTGAAGGAGGGGTTCGAAAGGAGCTAGACCCCTGTAGAAATCTGACTGAAGTAGGGGTCCGAAAGGAGTTCGGCTTCTGTAGGAATCCAACTAAAGTAGACGTCCGAAAGGAGTTCGGCTCTTGGAGGAATCCGACTGAAGGAGGGTCCAAAAGAAGTTCGACTCCTAAAGGAATTCGACTGAAGAAGGGTCCGCAAGGAGTTTGACTTCTGTAGAAATCTGACTGAAGTAGACATTCGAAAGGAGTTTGGCTCCTGAAGGAATCCGACTGAAGTAGACGTCTGAAAGGAGTTTGGCTCCTAAAAGAATCCGACTGAAGGAGGGTCTGGAAAGGGTTCGACCATTGGAGGGAGTCTGAGTGCTTGAAGGAGTTCGGTTGGGATTCGGCCACTAGGGGGAGTCTGGGATAGGTTCGACCGCTGGAGGAGTTTGATTGCTAAAGGAGTTCGACTGGGGTTTGGCTGTTGGAAGAAGAATTTCTGATCGAAGCTCTTCCATGATTATAAGTTGCATTAGGCTAAGCATCAGGCTGGATTTCGATGGGAGCGGAATTTATCCCCAATAATAGTCCCTCCACTCTCGAGTTCAAAATTCGAAGAAATGGAGTACAAAAAAGATGACTGTCAAAGTTCTTTTCTGGGCACTGCATTCATTTAGATTCAAGCTCGGGGGAGATCTTATCTCTAGTCAAGGTTGGAGAAAATCTTATCTCCAGTCGAGGTTGAAGGAGATATTATCTCCTATTGAGGTTAGCATTGAAGCTCGGAGAAGATCTTATCTTTAGTCGAGGTTGAAGGAGATCTTATCTCCTGTTGATATTGAAGTTGGAGCTCAGAGGAGATCTTATTTTCAGCCAAGGTTGAAGAAGATTTTATCTCCTATTAACGTTGAAGTCGAAGCTCAGAGAAGATCTTATCTCCAATCAAGATTGAAGTTGGAGCTTAAGGAAGATCTTATCTCCAGCCGAGATTAAAGTTGGAGCTTGAGAGAGATCTTATCTCCAGCTGAGGTTGAAGGAGATCTTATCTTCTGTTGACATTGAAGCTCGGGGAAGATCTTATCTCCAGTCGAGGTTGAAGTTGAAGCTCGGAAGAGATCTTATCTTCAGTCGAGGTTGAAGTTGGAGCTCGAAAGAGATCTTATCTCCTATCGAGGTTGAAGAAGATCTTATCTCCTGTACCAGAAGCCTTCAATCTGGCTTAAAAAAGAAGTCTAGCTTAATCTTTTCCTATTATAATTCATAAAAGATAGGAATGTTGAAATAAGAATTCTCTATTGAAAAGTGGTTAACGATATTGCAAGTTTTCAAAATTTTAATGTTGACACTATGTAGCTCCTTAATTTCTTTTCTTGCCGATGTCCTCCGATCATGGTATTGATACTTCCATGCAGGGATTGGCTTCTTTAAGACCCCTCCCCCTGGATCTCCCCTGGTTGCAAAAGAGCCCTTGGTTGCTCTCCTCTTGCTTCAGGCCGGCGTCTGAGGAATCGACCCAGTCGACCTCTCCTGATGAGCTTCTCAATTTCATCTTGGAGCTGAATGTATTCTTCAGTATCGTGGCCATAGTCACGATGGTAGAGGCAGTACTTGCTTCAATTGCGCTTGTTTGTGGAAGATCGTAATTCTTCTGATCTTGGTAGCTGATTCTTAATTTTCATCAAAACTTGAGTTTTCGGAGCATTAAGGAGGGCGTAGTTGTGGAACCTTCCAAGGGGAGAACTTCTTCGTGCCCTTCTATCGGAGCATCTTTGATGATGAGCTTAAGGAGGAGTTTGGACTCGCTTGCGCTCGGGGGGAGTCCTTGAGCGCGGCCAAACTTCATTCGACCCTCCTTCAGCGGTGGGTCTATTAGACTCACCCATCGACCGTTCTCCTATGGCTTCTTCATTCTTCAACTTGAAGGCTTCTTCTACATGGGCATATCCCTCAACCTGACCTAGCAGATCGGTAAAGTCCTTAGGGTACTTCTTCTCTAGGGATAATAGCAAATCATTCTTCTGAAGGCCATCCTTGAGTGCGGCCATCACAACAGACTGGTCTAGATGTCGAAACTCCAATGCAGTAGCATTAAATCGGATGACATAACCCTGGATAGATTCTTCCTCCTTCTGCTTAAATTCATCAAAAAATTTGAACCTCGATGGGAACGTTGACTGCTAACGAAGTGAGCCGCAAACTGATGGCTCATCTGATCAAATGAGAAGATCGTACCTAGCTTCAATGTCAAGTACCAGTTTCTTGCTGCTCTCTTTAAGGTAGATGGCAAAGTTTGACATAAGATGGCATCTGATGCGCCATGGAGCAGCATCGTGATTCGGAAGGCCTTTAGGTGATCGATTGGATCAGAAGTTTCATCGTAGCTTTCAAGTTGGAGAAGTTTGAAGTTTGGCGGGATGGACTCTTGCATAATTTGGAGAGAGAAAGGAGGATCGGTGTAGACTTCATCATGGAGAGCCGAGGCGACATGGTGGAGTTCTTCAATCCATCGGCTCATTTTTTGGAGTCTTTGATTCAAAAGATCTTCACGATCATTGATCTGCAAAGTTTTCTGATAGGACGGGAGCAAAGCTTCTCCCAAGATTGAATCATGATTTGAGCAATGACTCTCCATCCTCTATTTCTTCTTTTTGGAGGTCACCGATCGGCTAGCCCGAGTCGGTCATTCCCCAGCTGGATCATAGGGCTTCGAAAGAGTCTGCTCTAGTTGAATTGGTGTCAGAGCCTGTTGATGTATGGCCTATATTACCTCCATAAGACCGCGAACCTGCTGGACCAGTAGGTTGAACTGCTCTACATCCACTATGGCTGCTGATAAAGCTTAAGTTACCAGAACTGGAGTGGGAATGGATTGATCTGGATGGGATCTGGCTACAGAGATCGTTGATAGCCAAGTCAAAGATTTCCTGGGAGACTTTTTTTTTGGGAAGAACTTTAGAGAAAAAGAAGAGAGATCGCTGTTGAGCACTCCTTTAAGATCAAAAAAACCTCAGAAATAGAGGGTCAATCCTCTAGCGCCAATCCGATTGGTGCAAAATTTGGTTGATGTTGGATCAAGCTGGAGTTGAAAAAAAAGAGGTCGTCGTCGGTGACCTGCAAAACAACGTCCCTTCTAGAGTCGATGGTGGTGGCTTCGGTAGGACCCTTCGACGATCAAGTCAGCTCTTCTGGTCAACAAAAATGAAGTACTCAAGTAAGAATTTAGCAAAATTTTTGGGAAGAAGAAGAGAGCTGAGCGAAAACGTATCTGGAGGGTCCCTTTTATAGACAGAGCCTGTTGTAACCATCCAGTAGTGGGGTCACCTATAGCAGACTGATAAATAATAGTCGTAATCATCCTGATAAATGACAATCATAACCATCCTGATAAATGACAATCATAATCGTCCAATAGTGGGATCGCATGTAGGAATCCGTCTGAAGGAGAGGTGCAGAAGGAGTTTGGCTCTTGGAGGAATCCATCTGAAGGAGGGGTCCGAAAGAAGTTCGGCTCCTATAGAAATTTGATTGAAGAAGAAGTTTGAAAGAAGTTTGACTCCGATAGGAATTTGACTGAAAGAAGGGTCCAGAAGGAGTTTGGCTCCTGTAGAAATCCGACTGAAGGAGGGATCTGGAAGGAGTTCGACCCCTAGAGGAATCCGACTGAAGGAGGAATCCAGAAGGAGTTTGGCTCCTGGAGGAATCCGACTGAAGGAGGGTCCGAAAGAATTTTGGCTCCTAGAAAAATCCGACTAAAGTAGACGTCCGGAAGGAGTTTGGCTCCTGGAGGAATCTGATTAAAGGCGGATTCGGAAGGGGTTGGACTGCTGGAGGGAGCCCGGATGCTTGAAGGAGTTTGATTGGGGTTCGACCGCTGGAGGGAGTCCGGGATAGGTTCGACTACTGAAGGAGTTCAGCTGCTAAAGAAATTTGGTTGGGGTTCGACTGTTGGAGGAAGAATTTTTGATCGAAGCTCTTCCGTGATTACCAGTTGCATTAGGCTAAGCATCATGCTGGACTTCGACGGGAGCGAGGTTTATCCCCAATAATAGTCCACCCACTCCCGAGTTTGAAATTCGAAGGAAGGGACTACAAAAAAGGCAACTACCGAAGTCCTCTTCTGAGTTTTGCATCCATTCAGGTTGAAGCTTGGAGGAGATCTTATCTTCAGTCGAGGTTGGAGGAGATCTTATCTCCAGCCAAGGTTGAAGGAGATTTTATCTCCTGTTGAGGTTAGCATTGAAGCTCGGGATAAATCTTATCTCCAATCGAGGTTGGAGGAGATCTTATCTCCTATTGATGTTGAAGTTGAAGCTCGAAAGAGATCTTATCTCTAGCCGAGGTTGAAGTTGGAGGTCGGAGGAGATCTTATCTTTAGCCGAGGTTGAAGGAGATTTTATCTTCTGTTGATGTTGAAGTCGAAGCTCGGGGGAGATCTTATCTCCAATCGAGATTGAAGTTGGAGCTCGAGAGAGATCTTATCTCCAGTCGAGATTAAAGTTGGAGCTCAGAGGAGATCTTATCTTCAGTCGAAATTGAAGGAGATCTTATCTCCTATTGATGTTGAAGCTTGGAGGAGATCTTATCTCCAGTCGAGGTTGAAGTTGAAGCTCAGGAGAGATCTTATCTCCAGTCGAGATTGAAATTGAAGCTCGGAGGAGATCTTATCTCTTATCGAGGTTGAAGGAGATCTTATCTTCTATACCAAAAGCTTTCTATCTAGCCTAAAAAAGAAGTCTAGCTTAATCTTTTCTTATTATAATTCACAAAAGACAGGAATGTTGAAATTAGAATCTCTATTGAAAAGTGGTTAACGATATTGCAAGTTTTCAAAATTTTAATGTTGACACTATGTAGCTCCTTAATTTCTTTTCTTACCGATGTCCCCCGACCATGGTATAGATACTTCCATGCAAGGATTGGCTTCTTGAAGACCCCTCCCTCTGGGTCTCCCCTAGTTGCGAAAGAATCCTTGGTTGCTCTCCTCTTGCTTCAGGCCAGCGTCTGAGGAATCGACCCAGTCGGCCTCTCCTGATGAGCTTCTCGATTTTGTCTTGGAGCTGAATTCATTCTTCAGTATCGTGGCCATGGTCACGATGGTAGAGGTAGTACTTGCTTCAATTGCACTTGTTTGGAGAAGATCATAATTCTTCTGATCTTGATAGCTGATTCTTAATTTCCATCAGAACTTAAGTTTTAGGAGCATTAAAGAGGGCGTAGTTGTGGAACCTTCTAGGGGAAGAACTTCTTTGTGCCCTTCTATTGAAGCTTCTTTGATGATGAGCTCGAGGAGGAGTTCGGACTCGCTTGCACTTGGAGGGAGTCCTTGAGCGCGACCGAACTTCATTCGGCCCTCCTTCAGCGGTAGGTCTATTAGACTCGTCCGCCTGTCGTTCTCCTATGGCTTCTTCATCCTTCAACTTGAAGGCTTCTTCTAAATGGACATATCCCTCAGCCTGAGCTAGCAGATCGGCAAAGTCCTTGGGTTACTTCTTCTCCAAGGAGAACAATAAATCATTCTTCTGAAGGCTGTCCTTGAGTGCAGCCATCACAATAGACTGGTCTAGGTTTCGGACATCCAATGCAGTAGCATTAAACTGGGTGACATAAGCCTGGACATATTCTCTTTCCTTCTACTTAATATTCATCAGAAAATCTGAACCTCGGTGAGGATGTCGGCTGCTGACGAAGTGAGTCGCAAACTGATGGCTCATCTGATCAAATGAGAAGATCGTACCTGGCTTCAACGTCGAGTACTAATTTCTTGCTGCTTTCTTTAAGGTAGATGGCAAAGCTCAGCATAAGATGGTGTCTGATGTACCATGGAGCAGCATCATGATCCAAAAGGCCTCTAGGTGATCGACCAGATTAGAAGTTCCATCGTAGCTTTCAAGTTGGGGAAGCTTGAAGTTCGACGAGACGGACTCTTGAATAATTCAAGAAGAGAAAGGAGGATCGGTGCAGACATCGTCATGGGGAGCCAGGGCAACATGGTGGAGTTCTTCAATCCATCGGCTTATTTTCTGTAGTCTTTGATTTAGGAGATCTTTATGATCATTGATCTGCAAAGTTTTCTAGAGGGATGAGAGCAAAGCTTTCCCTTGGGTTGAATCACAGTCCAAGCAATGGCTCTCCACTCTTTATTTTTCCTTTTCGGAGGTCACCGATCGGCTAGCCCAAGTCGACCATTCTCTAATCGGGTCATGGGGCTTTGGAAGATCTTGCTCCAGTTGAATTGGCACCAAAGCCTGCCGATGTATGGCCTGCACCACCTCCATGAGACCGCAAACCTACTGGATCAATAGATTGAACTACTCCATATCCACTATGGCTGTAGGTGGAGCTTGAGTTACTGGAGCTGGAGTGGAAATGAATTGATCTAGATGAGATCTGGCTACAGAGGCTGTTGATCGTCAAGTCGAAGATTTTTTGGAAGGCATTTCTTTGGAAAGAACTCTAGAGAAGAAGAAGATGGATCGCTGCTAAGCACTCCTTTAAGATCAAGAAAACCTCAGGAATAGAGGAACCTTCCTCTAGCGCCAATCCTATTGGTATAGAATCTAGTTGACGTCGGATCAAGTTGAAGTTGGAAAAGAAGAGTTCACCATCGATGATCTGTAAAACAACGTCTCTTCCAGAGTCGGTGGTAGTGGCTCTAGCAGGACCCTCCGACGATCAAGTCAACTCTTCTGGCCAACAGAAATAGAGTGCTCAAGTAAGAATTTAGCAAAGTTTTTAGAAAAGAGAAGAAAGCTTAGCGAAAACATATCTGGAGGATTTCTTTTATAGACAGAGCCTGTTGTAACCGTTCGGTAGTAGGGTCGCCTGTAGCAGACTGATAAATGATAGTCATAACCATCTTGATAAATGATAATCATAACCATTCTGATAAATGACAATCATAGCCATCCAGTAGTGGGATCGCATGTAGGAATCCGTCTGAAGGAGAGATGTAGAAGAAGTTCGGCTCTTTGAGGAATCCATCTGAAGGAGGGGTCCAGAAGGAGTTTGGCTCCTATAGAAATCCGACTGAAGAAGGGGTCCAGAAGGAGTTCGGCTCCTATAGGAATTCGATTGAAGAAGAGATCTGGAAGGAGCTCGACCCCTATAGGAATCTAATCGAAGGAGGGGTCCGAAAGGAGTTTGGCTACTGTAGGAATCTGACTAAAGTAGACGTCCGAAAGGAGTTCAACTCCTAAAGAAATCTGACTGAAGGAGGGTTCGGAAGGAGTTCGGCTCCTGATGACTCAAGGGGATAGTCCTGAATCCAAGAAACAAGCTCCTCCGGAGTATCCCGTCGATGCTTGAGCCATCCTCTATGGAGCTTGATCTTGTAGCCCTGATACAACTTTTCAATCTTCTTCAATCGGGTATCTCGAGCTCTCTCATGATCTGAAAAGTTATACCTTCTTTACATAAAGTTATCAGAAGTTAGTTATAAAATTATTGTAATCAAATAAAGTGTAAACATATCAAATGCATAATATAATTAAGATATAGTTATCCACATCTCCTTCCACACCCAGTTCCTGATATCAGCGTCCATCAATCATCAGTCTACAGGCAGTATCAAAATAATGTCGGACCACTTCATAAGCACTCCAAAAAATGAATACATCTCCCACACAGTCTTCCTTACTGGCCTCTCCTCCGAATCATACTCCACCATTACTTGATGCTAGCAGTTTCATACATACAACATGCATGTGGAATCGCAAAATATCCTACTGAATGATGCACCTGTAATGAAAATACATTATGTAAATATATAAGAGTGTATAATAACTATATAAATAAATAAATAAATGATATAATAAAAATATACACTCACTGACCATGGGATTGCATGACATGGATGCCAGTGGAGACACATCGATGGGTGGAGCATGTGCCGGAGATGTGGTTGATGGTGGAGGCTCAGATGTCGGTGGAGGAGTAGATGCCGATGGTCCCTAAGCAGCTGATGCAGAGGTGGATGTAGGGGCGGCAATGGATTGGGTATGGATCGGATCAGCCCATACCCATATCCACCCTACAAGTACAAATTTTATACCCATACCCATCCCGTACCTGCTTCAGATCGGATTGAGTCGGGTCAAGTAGAGATGCAGGTCGAACCAGGTCAGGTGTATAAGAAGGATTAATCGGATCAGATTGGGTTGGATGTAAATAAAAAATATAAAATTATTATAATTTTGAATAGAGAATATGCATTAAACTTATATGGGGTCGAATTCGGATCAGAGTATACTATTATCCGTATCTGATCCAAACTTGCTTGGCATATTTTTTTAGAACCCATGCCCACCCCAGATTTTAATTGGATCAGGTAAAAACCATCCCATTTAAGTCAAATCTTGCCACCCCTAGGTGGATGGAGTATGCTTCGCCTGCAACTTAGATGCAGAGCTCCACGTAGCCCACCGAGGGGCAAGGGTAAAAGCTAGATGGCATTTTGGTGCTATCGTGACCTGCAACGTTAATGAACATTAACCAATATAACTTATTGAACAATAATATTAGTAAAGCATCAATACATAGACTCTAACTAACTAGAGTCTATTTAAATTTTACCATACTTTTACATCATGCTCTGTTGATAGAAAAGGTCAAGTGGGTAAATGATACCGAGCTTGGTCTTGTATAACAATGCTACTTACCAAAGCATGTATCTAGTAAGAAAAACAAGTAGTATTTAGAAAATATTGCATTAAAAATTAATATTAAGATTTGTAACTTTGTTATAAGTTCATTTTGAACAATACTATTAGTAAAGCATCAATAAATAGATACTAACATTTATACTAGAATATAGTTGAAGTCATCACCTGGTAGCATCTACAATATGGACATCACCATCGCTCCTGATAAATGTATCTAGGACCTCGACAGTGCCAGATAAGTTTTGTCTTGGAGGAGCACTTTATATGATAGTCCAACATCATCATCAACCTCGGTATCATCAAAGATATGTCTAGGCACTTTGTATACATTATATACTAATGCTTATAAACAAATATGCATTATAAACAAAAAAATGCATCATAAACAAAGATCAAAATAAATATCATATATGAAACTTATATTAAATATC